>CASHTC010000349.1:7500-12500 GCA_949357725.1 Hyperoplus immaculatus
AAAAAAAAATAATGTAATAAGTGAAACCATCTCCTGTTTGTTTCTGTGTTGGTCGTAAGTATTAGTTCATTAATAAATGATATAAGCGACGACAACACGCTCCCTCTCGTGTGATATCGCTTGATAATCTAATAATTCATATAATAACGTATTGTTCATGTGTGTACCTTGCAGTGGGATGCTGATCACCTGTCCGCCCTGGGCTGCGATCCTCAGAGTGGTGGTCGATCCAAACGTTAACCTTTGAGAGGGAGGAGACAGGGCCAGGGTTAGTGTGTGTGTGTGTGTGTGTGTGTGTGTGTGTGTGTGTGTGTGTGGGTATATGTGTGAAGGTGTGTGTTTGTATTTGTTAACTTTTGAATGGGTGACGACAGCAGGCTACCGTTAGTGTGTGTGTGTGTGTGTTTACGTGTATATGTCTGTGTTTGTGTGCGTTTACGTGTACGTGTATATGTATGTGTGTGTGTGTGTGTGGGTGTGCATTTACGTGTATGTGTGTCTGTCTGTCTGTCTGTCTGTGTACTTAAGGGAAAGCAGCCTGTGTTTATGTATGTGTGTGTGTGTGTTTGTGTGTGTGTGTGTGTGTATTTGTGTCTATCTGTCTGCGTGTGTATCACTAACCTCTTAGCAGGAGAGCCCATAGGACTGAGAGTGAGGGACAGGCCCGTGCCGGCTGGAGGGTCGTCTCCAAACAGCCGTCTCTTGGCGCTGCCCGCGGCCGGAGAGCTGTACCTATCATGGACAGACAGGGGGGAGGGGGGCACATCTGGAGGAGAGGGGGGGGAAGACATATGATAGAGTGGATCATTTGTTACTCGAATCAAAACCAAATACACACACAGACATACACCAAGTAGGCAGTCAATGGGCAGTACAATTGACAAGTTATACTGTATGGTTTTTGTGCATAAGAAGGTAAAAAAAAAAAATGTATTCACAAAGAAATAAAATTAAATAAATTAAAATTGCAAAAAAAAAAGAAGGAAAAAATGTAATAAGAAAATGTAATACAAATAAAAACAAAACAAAGAAATAAGAGAGCTGTATCTATCATGAACAGAGAGAGGGGAGGGGGCACACAGGGGGGGCAGGGGAGGAATGGATGATAGAGTTGATTATATGTAACATGTAAACATAGAACGGAAAACACACTGGGATCTTTTCATCTTCATAAAGTAAGCAATAAAAACTTTTTTTAAAAAGTGAGAATTAAAAAAAACAAAAAACAAAAAGAAAATTTCAGAAAAAATAATAAAAAATTGCTTAAAAAAATTCAGATCAAAAGAAGAAAAAAATCTAAATAATAATAATAAAAAAATAACAGTAATTAAATAAAAAAAATAATAATTTAAGAAAAAAATTTAAATTAAATGAGTCCCATACCTTTGCGTGTGCTTCCCAGGGCTGATCTGAACTCCCGGATGCGAGGGTGTATGATGGGGGAGAGGGCGACCATCGGCAGGTGGGACTGAGAGCCACTAACTGACCCGGGACCAGCCACAGAGCCACAGTCCAGACTGGACGAGAAGTTCACCTGGAGGGAGGGGGGAGATATTGGGTTTTCAACTAAACGCAGTGTAGACATTTCTGCCTAATCAATTATTAAAAAACCACACACTGTCTGTCCGTCTGTCTGTATTATGTATGTGAGTGTGTGTGTGTGTGTGTGTGTGTGTGTTCGGTGTCTGTCTTTGTGTCTAAGCTTGTGTGTGTGTGTTCGCTGACTGTCTGTCTGTGTATACTGTCTGTGTTTGTGTGTGTGTGTAATTGTCTGTGTCTCTGTCTCTCACCTCCTCCACAGTGGGCACCTTGCTGCCGGCTGCATGTAAGGCGAGCCAGAGGGCAGAGTGTGTGTGTGTGTGTGTGTGTGTGTGTGTGTGTGTGTGTGTGTGTGTGTGTGTGTGTCTATGTCTGTGTTCGCTGTCTGTCTGTGTAATTGAGTGGGTGTGTGATTGTTATATACCTCCTCCACGGTGGGCACCTTGCTCTCGGCTGCCAGTAAGGCGACCCACAGGGCAGATTCTGTCCGTAAGTGTGTGTGTGTCTGAGTGAGTGAGTGAGTGAGTGTCTGTCTGTCTGTCTGTCTGTCTGTGTCTTACCTCCTCCACGATGGGCACCTTGCTGCCGGCTGCCTGTAAGGCGAGCCAGAGGGCAGAGTATGTCTGTCTGTCTGAGCTTGTCTGTCTGTCTGTCTGTCTGTCTGTCTGTCTGTCTGTGTCTTACCTCCTCCACGGTGGGCACCTTGCTGCCGGCTGCCTGTAAGGCGAGCCAGAGGGCAGAGTCTTTGCTCCAGGCTCTGCTCTCCAGCACCTGCTCCTCTATGAGGTTCAGATGTTTCACCATGTCCCGGGACAGGCCTTCCTCTGACCGGATAAACACCTCAATCACCTGCACACACACACACACACACACACACACACACACACACACAAACACCTTAGGGTCAGCATTTATGGCTGAGGAGGAAGATACATTTTGGGCTCCAAGCCACAACATCACAAAAACACACTTACCACAATGTGGAACAAAGTAATCGATCAGTGAATTGACTCTGTGTTCCACTCCTCGCTGGCTGTTTAAAGATGTGTAAGTTATGTAGAGCGAGTCTGTTTCATTTGTTGTTTTTTTAAAAGATCATTTTTTGGCATTTTTGCTCTTTTTAGGCAGTGTGTAGAGACAGAGTTGAAATGTGTCAGAGAGGGGAATGACACGCAGAGAACGACCCGGGCTGGATTCTAACCCGGGTCTGCTGTGAAGAGGACTGAGCCTTTATGGGGGGGGGCGAGTGAGTCTGTTTATGACAGTGTGTGTGTGTGTGTGTGTGTTCACCTTGAAGAAGTAGAATGGCGTGAGTTTGAAGATGTTGATGATCCAGGGGAAAGTTCTCTGGGAGCTGTATGAGAACAGCACCACCTCCAAACAGCACGCCATCAGAGAGCAGTGGAAGATATCCTGCTCCAACAACACCTAGAATACAGATTAATAACCATTTAAAAGTACATTTGTGTTTGAGAGAGAGAGAGAGAGAGAGAGAGAGAGAGAGAGAGAGAGAGAGAGAGAGAGAGAGAGAGAGAGTCTGTGTGTGAGTGTGTGTGTGAGTGTGAGTGTGAGTGAGTGTGTGTGTGTGTGGCCATTCAAAGTGCTTTACAGGGGCATAAAATACACCACACACATTAGAAAAACGAATGAATAGAAATAGAACATTTAAATTAAATAAAAATGACAGGTTAAAACGGAAACAGAAATGTCTTCAGACTCGATTTAAAAGAGCTGAGAGTTGCAGCAGACCTCAAGTACAAGCACAGTTATAGCCATTTAAAAGTATATTTATAACCATTTAAATTTACAAAAATTGTTGAGAAAAAAAATATGCTTTTGCTGCTCTTACGCTCATGTCTTTGCCTTGCAGCCGTTTGTTCTCCTGCACCATCACGGTCTCCAGGACCTTGTAGTAAAGGATCTCAGCCAACTTCAGACGGTTCTCCGCAAAGTCTGAAACAGAAGGAATGTTAGTTATATACTGTGTGTGTGTGTGTGTGTGTGTGTGTGTGTGTGTGTGTGTGTGTGTGTGTGGTCTGCTTGTACAACTGTTTTTGTGAGTATCAATTTCTAGTTTAAGACCTTAAGAGTGAGGGTATTTTGTCCGGTTCTCCCTTTGGGACAGGGCCTTAAAAGGGCTGTTTGAAGGTTAACACTAGGTTTTTGGGTTCAGGTATGAATAAGGTGTATGTTAGGGTTAGTGTAAGGGTTGGGGCTAGGCATTCAGTTTGATTTAAGGTTACTGGGCTAGGGAACCCATTATGTCAATGAGTGTCCTCGCAAGTATAGTTGTACAAATGTGATTGAGTGTGTGTGTGTGTGTGTGCGTGCATACGTACGAACCTGTATGTGTGTGCGTGCGTACCTATGTGTGTGTGTGTGTGAGTGAGGGAGCGTGCCTATGTATGTGTGTCTGTGTTTGGTGTGTGTGTGTGTGTGTGTGTGTGTGTGTGTGTGTGTGTGTGTGTCTATGTGTGTGTGTGTGTGTCTATGTGTGTGTGCTTATACCTATATGCGACCCTGGCATGTCCTCTGAGTCGTTGGTGTAATGCTCCTTGAATGTCTGTCCCAGTGTTTTGACTCGGGCCAGTACGGACTCAGTGGGAACTCTGGAGCAAGATCTACAATAACACACACACACACACACACACACACACACACACACACACACACACACGGATGGAGACATTTAATACACAATATATACAATACAAGTAAAAATTATTAATTTGAACTGTTAGGTGTATTTTTAACTATTGTGTGTGTGTGTGTGTGTGTGTGTGTGTGTGTGTGTGTGTGTGTGTGTGTGTGTGTGTGTGTGTGTGTGTGTGTGAGTGTGTGTGAGTGTGTTTTTGTTTCTGTATGTGTTACAGACAGCATCTGACCTGAATATCTGCATGAGGTTGTCGCTAGGCGCGGTCCTCAGCCCGGTAACCATGCTCTGTAACCGGGAGACACTCTGCGTCGCCGAGGAGACGGGCGTGACGAGCAGGTCCTTCTCTTTCAGGTAAACTCGCCCAGTGAGAGGAGTGGAGGGGGCGAGGGAGCCCGACTGAGACAGGGAGAGAGAGAGAGAGACATTAAGTTACTATGGGGGGGAGAGAGAGAGAGGGGGATGAGAGAGGGAGAGAGATAGAGAAAGGGGTAAACTCGCCCAGTGAGAGGAGTGGAGGGGGCCCAACTGACACAGGGAGAGAGAGAGAGAGAGAGAGAGAGAGAGAGAGAGGGGGGCAGAGCTGTAAGATAGTATGAAAGAGAGAGAGAGAGCGAGAGAGAAAAAATAGAACATCTGCTTCAAGTGTTTGTATGTTTGTTTGTACCTTGTGTACATGTCAATAAAAGCTGATCAATGTGTGTGTGTATTTCAGTGTGTGTGTGTACCTTC
This sequence comes from Hyperoplus immaculatus, assembly GCA_949357725.1. Lineage (NCBI taxonomy): Eukaryota > Metazoa > Chordata > Actinopteri > Uranoscopiformes > Ammodytidae > Hyperoplus > Hyperoplus immaculatus. The sequence continues at coordinate 12,425 of CASHTC010000349.1, forward strand.
TCCACATGCTGTTGCAGTTGGCTGTGTGCTTGTGTTCTGCTGTCTGTCTGCCTGTCTGTCTGTGTGAGTGTGAGTG
>CASHTC010000351.1:0-29720 GCA_949357725.1 Hyperoplus immaculatus
GCCACGCCCCGCACACCGTAACTCCAATTGACTTGAAATTTCTCACACAGGTGTATGTTAGGGTGCTCTACAAAAAAGCCTCTGGGGACCATAAAAATTCTTCTTCACAGGGGCGGGGCCTATCCACAAATTGGCCATAACTCCTTAACCATAGGTCCTATCATCATCAAACTTGCTGGGTATGTGCAGAAGTCATGTGGTAGCATGTCCCTTTACCACATTAGGCTCCTCCCCTTTACCACACTAGGCTCCTCCCCTTTACAAAATTAGGCTCCTCCCCTTTACCACATTAAGCTCCTCCCCTTTACCACATTAGGCTCCTCCCCTTTACCAAATTAGGCTCCTCTCCTTTACCAAATTAAGCTCCTCCCCTTTACCAAATTAAGCTCCTCCCCTTTACCAAATTAGGCTCCTCCCCTTCACCAAATTAGGCTCCTCCCCTTTACCACATTAGGCTCCTCCCCTTACAACATTAAGCTCCTCCCCTTTACAACATTAAGCTCATCCCCTTTACAAAATTAAGCTCCTCCCCTTTTCCAAAGTAGGCTCCGCCCCTTTACCAAATTAGGCTCCGCCCCTTTACCAAATTAGGCTCCTCCCCTTACAACATTAAGCTCCTCCCCTTACAACATTAAGCTCCTCCCCTTTACCAAATTAAGCTCCTCCCCTTTACCAAATGTAGGCTCCTCCCCTTCACCAAATTAGGCTCCGCCCCTTTATAAAATTAGGCTCCTCCCCTTCACCAAATTAGGCTCCTCCCCTTTACCAAATTAGGCTCCTCCCCTTTACCACATTAAGCTCCTCCCCTTTACCACATTATGCCCCTCCCATTTACCAAATTAAGCTCCTCCCCTTTACCAAATTAGACTCCTCCCCTTTACCAAATTAGGCTCCTCCCCTTTACCACATTAGGCTCCTCCTCTTTACCACATTAGGCTCCTCCTCTTTACCACATTAGGCTCCTCCCCTTTACCGAATTAGGCTCCTCCTCTTTACCAAATTAGGCTCCTCCCCTTTACCACATTAAGCTCCTTGCGTTATTTTCACAAGGCATCGACACAGTCACCTACACGCTCCTAGCTGTCACCAGATAACCCAACAAATAAACCAGGAAGATTTCGTCTATGTCGCATTCATTTGTCGGTTTATTTTTAAAACACCATGATAAGCTTATTTCAGTCACATAACCAAAGTAGACAACATGAACAATATGTAGGCTATTCAGTACGAAATTATAATTACGAACACGATCGGTGGTAGGTTGTTTGCCGATGTGCTGTCACAAATTAATCTGATCGCCACAATCTGCCCCAAAGCCAACAACTGACTCCAAACTTCGTGCTGTTACGCACATGTGTGACACAAATCTTACCTCACACTGTTCCACTAACAAGCTGTAGGCTATGAAAGTCTAAATATTAAGTAGATCGGATATGTAGGCATAATCATTTCACGTTTGCGGGCTTCAAGTCTGCTGTCACCAGTTGCCCTGATCTGGATGATTACATTTGCCCCCAACCAAAAAAGAAAAATAATTAGTATCTGTCAGATGCGAACCAGCAACCTCATATCTATCTCGACTACTCTGTGTCAGAATTTTATCAGTACGCCACTAGTTTGGTGAACAACGTCTGTGCTAGTTTGTTATTATCACCATTTAAAAAAATAATAATAATAAAAAAAAAACTCATGTAAAATGAGCGAATTGCAGTTCTATGTCCACCTCGACTAACTAGCCCACGTAGGCTACAATAGCAAAATGCTGCTGTTTTCCTTATACATTGACAATAGTGTAATGTGATATCAGTCACATCATCAATAGGCTCCGAGTATTGAAAAACACATTAGTGATGATATGAAAACGGTATGAAACACGGTAGTAGGCTACAGATCATTCACAAGTTAAACTGATATCCCAGTAAACCCCAGCTAGCACACACCTCCACGCTTCAATGGTTACACACAAATAGCTTACCACAAACAACATTTCACTAAAAGCGTATGGACAAATAATCACTAATCCTTCTGAAGTAGGCTATGCCTAGGCCTAAATCTGAATAATAGCGTTAAATGTACAATTTAAAACTGACAAGGCATCGACAGTCTGCTAGCTCCATATCCTCCCAAGCCTGTCACCACCAGATAATCCAACACATGAACCAGGACTAGGTCTCTATGTCGCATTCATTTGTCGGTTTATTTTAAAACATCATGATAAAAACAGTTTTCAGTCTCATAGCCTACCCAAAGTATGCCATACGCACAGTAGGATGTATTCAGTAGCCTACGAAAGAAAAAAGAAAAGTCTACCACGCAACGCGTTAGTTTTCTGAATTTACTGTCCTCCGATTTTGTTCAAATGTGCTGTAACTTTTGTTCCAAATGGCTTTCAAGAGTCTTTCATGGCTTGCCAAGCAGAACACAGCATGCTACAGTTGTTATATATAATATTTGCATTGAAATATTAAGCAAATTTTATCATCAGCCTTCAGTGAAGTTTTATTGCTTCTTTCTGCAGGTCTCACTGAAATAAGGCTAAATTTCAACTTTGTTCAAAGGTCCTGTAACTTTTGTTCCAAAGGGCTTTCAAGAGTATTTCATGGCTTGCCAAGCAGAACACAGCATGCTACAGTAGTTATATATAGTATTTGCATTGAAATATTAAGCAAATTTTATCATCAGCCTTCAGTGAAGTTTTATTGCTTCTTTCTGCAGCTCTCATTGAAATAAGGCTAAATTTCAACTTTGTTCAAATGTACTGTAACTTTTGTTCCAAATGGCTTTCAAGAGTCTTTCATGGCTTGCCAAGCAGAACACAGCATGCTACAGTAGTTATATATAGTATTTGCATTGAAATATTAAGCAAATTTTATCATCAGCCTTCAGTGAAGTTTTATTGCTTCTTTCTGCAGGTCTCACTGAAATAAGGCTAAATTTCAACTTTGTTCAAATGTGCTGTAACTTCTGTTCCAAATGGCTTTCAAGAGTATTACATGGCTTGCCAAGCAGAACACAGCATGCTACAGTAGTTATATATAGTATTTGCATTGAAATATTAAGCAAATTTTATCATCAGCTTTCATTGAAATTGTATTGCTTCTTTCTGCAGCTCTCACTGAAATAAGGCTAAAATTCAACTTTGTTCAAATGTGCTGTAACTTTTGTTCCAAAGGGCTTTCAAGAGTCTTTCATGGCTTGCCAAGCAGAACACAGCATGCTACAGTAGTTATATATAGTATTTGCATTGAAATATTAAGCAAATTTTATAATCAGCCTTCAGTGAAGTTGTATTGCTTCTTTCTGCAGGTCTCACTGAAATAAGGCTAAATTTCAACTTTGTTCAAATGTGCTGTAACTTCTGTTCCAAATGGCTTTCAAGAGTATTACATGGCTTGCCAAGCAGAACACAGCATGCTACAGTAGTTATATATAGTATTTGCATTGAAATATTAAGCAAATTTTATCATCAGCCTTCAGTGAAGTTTTATTGCTTCTTTCTGCAGGTCTCACTGAAATAAGGCTAAATTTCAACTTTGTTCAAATGTGCTGTAACTTCTGTTCCAAATGGCTTTCAAGAGTATTACATGGCTTGCCAAGCAGAACTCAGCATGCTACAGTAGTTATATATAGTTTTTGCATTGAAATATTAAGCAAATTTTATCATCAGCTTTCAGTGAAGTTTTATTGCTTCTTTCTGCAGCTCTCACTAAAATAAGGCTAATTTTCAACTTTGTTCAAATGTGCTGTAACTTTTGTTCTAAATGGCTTTTGTCAGAATAATCTTAATTTTATACTCTTTTGTTTTTTCAATTTATACACTTTTGTATGTTTAGTAACTTCACATTCTTCCACCATTTTAAGGGTGCCACTGAGGCAGGCAATTTCAGTAGATACTTTGACCAAGGTCAGGAGATACAGTAACTATTTGTGTGGGTGTGCTTGCACTTGACAACCGGCCTAGCAACGACCCGCACACTCCCTTCACCTCTCGTATGAACATTCTCTTAGTAAAACATGAAATGTATCTTATGAAGACCAGCAAGAAGAAGACGTCATCGGCCAGCCTCTAACACATAGTCAACCAATCAGAAAAAATTTATTTGTTTCCATATAACACTTTGTCTCACCATTTTGTCTTCAGTCTTACTGGGGACGCTTTTTGAGAATCCAGTAAGCTCCATGTAGGCCTACATGTTTCTGCTCACTCAATTTAGATAATAAATCTTTAAGCTTTGAAATAAATCTTCTACTTGTTTTTCCTTCTTCAACTCTGGTTAAAAGAACACGGTAGAATTTTATTTCTATCACTTTCAAGAGTCTTTCATGGCTTGCCAAGCAGAACTCAGCATGATACAGAAGTTATATATAGTATTTGCATTGAAATATTAAGCAAATTTTATCATCAGCTTTCAGTGAAGTTTTATTGCTTCTTTCTGCAGCTCTCACTGGAATAAGGCTAATTTTCAACTTTGTTCAAATGTGCTGTAACTTTTGTTCCAAATGGCTTTCAAGAGTCTTTCATGGCTTGCCAAGCAGAACTCAGCATGCTACAGTAGTTATATATAGTATTTGCATTGAAATATTAAGCAAATTTTATCATCAGCTTTCAGTGAAGTTTTATTGCTTCTTTCTGCAGCTCTCACTAAAATAAGGCTAATTTTCAACTTTGTTCAAATGTGCTGTAACTTTTGTTCTGAATGGCTTTCAAGAGTCTTTCATGGCTTGCCAAGCAGAACTCAGCATGCTACAGTAGTTATATATAGTATTTGCATTGAAATATTAAGCAAATTTTATCATCAGCTTTCAGTGAAGTTTTATTGTTTCTTTCTGCAGCTCTCACTAAAATAAGGCTAATTTTCAACTTTGTTCAAATGTGCTGTAACTTTTGTTCTAAATGGCTTTCAAGAGTCTTTCATGGCTTGCCAAGCAGAACTCAGCATGCTACAGTAGTTATATATAGTATTTGCATTGAAATATTAAGCAAATTTTATCATCAGCTTTCAGTGAAGTTTTATTGCTTCTTTCTGCAGCTCTCACTGAAATAAGGCTAATTTTCAACTTTGTTCAAATGTGCTGTAACTTTTGTTCTAAATGGCTTTCAAGAGTCTTTCATGGCTTGCCAAGCAGAACTTAGCATGCTACAGTAGTTATATATAGTTTTTGCATTGAAATATTAAGCAAATTTTATCATCAGCTTTCAGTGAAGTTTTATTGCTTCTTTCTGCAGCTCTCACTGGAATAAGGCTAATTTTCAACTTTGTTCAAATGTGCTGTAACTTTTGTTCTAAATGGCTTTCAAGAGTCTTTCATGGCTTACCAAGCAGAACTCAGCATGCTACAGTAGTTATATATAGTATTTGCATTGAAATATTAAGCAAATTTTATCATCAGCTTTCAGTGAAGTTTTATTGCTTCTTTCTGCAGCTCTCACTGGAATAAGGCTAATTTTCAACTTTGTTCAAATGTGCTGTAACTTTTGTTCCAAATGGCTTTCAAGAGTCTTTCATGGCTTGCCAAGCAGAACTCAGCATGCTACAGTAGTTATATATAGTATTTGCATTGAAATATTAAGCAAATTTTATCATCAGCTTTCAGTGAAGTTTTATTGCTTCTTTCTGCAGCTCTCACTAAAATAAGGCTAATTTTCAACTTTGTTCAAATGTGCTGTAACTTTTGTTCTAAATGGCTTTCAAGAGTCTTTCATGGCTTGCCAAGCAGAACTCAGCATGCTACAGTAGTTATATATAGTTTTTGCATTGAAATATTAAGCAAATTTTATCATCAGCTTTCAGTGAAGTTTTATTGCTTCTTTCTGCAGCTCTCACTGGAATAAGGCTAATTTTCAACTTTGTTCAAATGTGCTGTAACTTTTGTTCCAAATGGCTTTCAAGAGTCTTTCATGGCTTGCCAAGCAGAACTCAGCATGCTACAGTAGTTATATATAGTTTTTGCATTGAAATATTAAGCAAATTTTATCATCAGCTTTCAGTGAAGTTTCATTGCTTCTTTCTGCAGCTCTCACTAAAATAAGGCTAATTTTCAACTTTGTTCAAATGTGCTGTAACTTTTGTTCTAAATGGCTTTTGTCAGAATAATCTTAATTTTATACTCTTTTGTTTTTTCAATTTATACACTTTTGTATGTTTAGTAACTTCACATTCTTCCACCATTTTAAGGGTGCCACTGAGGCAGGCAATTTCAGTAGATACTTTGACCAAGGTCAGGAGATACAGTAACTATTTGTGTGGGTGTGCTTGCACTTGACAACCGGCCTAGCAACGACCCGCACACTCCCTTCACCTCTCGTATGAACATTCTCTTAGTAAAACATGAAATGTATCTTATGAAGACCAGCAAGAAGAAGACGTCATCGGCCAGCCTCTAACACATAGTCAACCAATCAGAAAAAATGTATTTGTTTCCATATAACACTTTGTCTCACCATTTTGTCTTCAGTCTTACTGGGGACGCTTTTTGAGAATCCAGTAAGCTCCATGTAGGCCTACATGTTTCTGCTCACTCAATTTAGATAATAAATCTTTAAGCTTTGAAATAAATCTTCTACTTGTTTTTCCTTCTTCAACTCTGGTTAAAAGAACACGGTAGAATTTTATTTCTATCACTTTCAAGAGTCTTTCATGGCTTGCCAAGCAGAACTCAGCATGATACAGTAGTTATATATAGTATTTGCATTGAAATATTAAGCAAATTTTATCATCAGCTTTCAGTGAAGTTTTATTGCTTCTTTCTGCAGCTCTCACTAAAATAAGGCTAATTTTCAACTTTGTTCAAATGTGCTGTAACTTTTGTTCTAAATGGCTTTCAAGAGTCTTTCATGGATTGCCAAGCAGAACTCAGCATGCTACAGTAGATATATATATAGTATTTGCATTGAAATATTAAGCAAATTTTATCATCAGCTTTCAGTGAAGTTTTATTGCTTCTTTCTGCAGCTCTCACTGAAATAAGGCTAATTTTCAACTTTGTTCAAATGTGCTGTAACTTATGTTCTAAATGGCTTTCAAGAGTCTTTCATGGCTTGCCAAGCAGAACTCAGCATGCTACAGTAGTTATATATAGTATTTGCATTGAAATATTAAGCAAATTTTATCATCAGCTTTCAGTGAAGTTTTATTGCTTCTTTCTGCAGCTCTCACTAAAATAAGGCTAATTTTCAACTTTGTTCAAATGTGCTGTAACTTTTGTTCTGAATGGCTTTCAAGAGTCTTTCATGGCTTGCCAAGCAGAACTCAGCATGCTACAGTAGTTATATATAGTATTTGCATTGAAATATTAAGCAAATTTTATCATCAGCTTTCAGTGAAGTTTTATTGTTTCTTTCTGCAGCTCTCACTAAAATAAGGCTAATTTTCAACTTTGTTCAAATGTGCTGTAACTTTTGTTCTAAATGGCTTTCAAGAGTCTTTCATGGCTTGCCAAGCAGAACTCAGCATGCTACAGTAGTTATATATAGTATTTGCATTGAAATATTAAGCAAATTTTATCATCAGCTTTCAGTGAAGTTTTATTGCTTCTTTCTGCAGCTCTCACTGGAATAAGGCTAATTTTCAACTTTGTTCAAATGTGCTGTAACTTTTGTTCCAAATGGCTTTCAAGAGTCTTTCATGGCTTGCCAAGCAGAACTCAGCATGCTACAGTAGTTATATATAGTATTTGCATTGAAATATTAAGCAAATTTTATCATCAGCTTTCAGTGAAGTTTTATTGCTTCTTTCTGCAGCTCTCACTAAAATAAGGCTAATTTTCAACTTTGTTCAAATGTGCTGTAACTTTTGTTCTGAATGGCTTTCAAGAGTCTTTCATGGCTTGCCAAGCAGAACTCAGCATGCTACAGTAGTTATATATAGTATTTGCATTGAAATATTAAGCAAATTTTATCATCAGCTTTCAGTGAAGTTTTATTGTTTCTTTCTGCAGCTCTCACTAAAATAAGGCTAATTTTCAACTTTGTTCAAATGTGCTGTAACTTTTGTTCTAAATGGCTTTCAAGAGTCTTTCATGGCTTGCCAAGCAGAACTCAGCATGCTACAGTAGTTATATATAGTATTTGCATTGAAATATTAAGCAAATTTTATCATCAGCTTTCAGTGAAGTTTTATTGCTTCTTTCTGCAGCTCTCACTGGAATAAGGCTAATTTTCAACTTTGTTCAAATGTGCTGTAACTTTTGTTCCAAATGGCTTTCAAGAGTCTTTCATGGCTTGCCAAGCAGAACTCAGCATGCTACAGTAGTTATATATAGTATTTGCATTGAAATATTAAGCAAATTTTATCATCAGCTTTCAGTGAAGTTCTATTGCTTCTTTCTGCAGGCTATGAAAGTCTAAATATTAAGTAGATCGGATATGTAGGCATAATCATTTCACGTTTGCGGGCTTCGAGTCTGCTGTCACCAGTTGCCCTGATCTGGATGATTACATTTGCCCCCAACCAAAAAAGAAAAATAATTAGTATCTGTCAGATGCGAACCAGCAACCTCATATCTATCTCGACTACTCTGTGTCAGAATTTTATCAGTACGCCACTAGTTTGGTGAACAACGTCTGTGCTAGTTTGTTATTATCACCATTTAAAAAAATAATAATAATAAAAAAAAAACTCATGTAAAATGAGCGAATTGCAGTTCTATGTCCACCTCGACTAACTAGCCCACGTAGGCTACAATAGCAAAATGCTGCTGTTTTCCTTATACATTGACAATAGTGTAATGTGATATCAGTCACATCATCAATAGGCTCCGAGTATTGAAAAACACATTAGTGATGATATGAAAACGGTATGAAACACGGTAGTAGGCTACAGATCATTCACAAGTTAAACTGATATCCCAGTAAACCCCAGCTAGCACACACCTCCACGCTTCAATGGTTACACACAAATAGCTTACCACAAACAACATTTCACTAAAAGCGTATGGACAAATAATCACTAATCCTTCTGAAGTAGGCTATGCCTAGGCCTAAATCTGAATAATAGCGTTAAATGTACAATTTAAAACTGACAAGGCATCGACAGTCTGCTAGCTCCATATCCTCCCAAGCCTGTCACCACCAGATAATCCAACACATGAACCAGGACTAGGTCTCTATGTCGCATTCATTTGTCGGTTTATTTTAAAACATCATGATAAAAACAGTTTTCAGTCTCATAGCCTACCCAAAGTATGCCATACGCAAAGCAGGATGTATTCAGTAGCCTACGAAAGAAAAAAGAAAAGTCTACCACGCAACGCGTTAGTTTTCTGAATTTACTGTCCTCCGATTTTCAAACTGAGAGTCATACAATCTGGACGGGTTCCGAGTAATGTATAGTGATGAGTGGGAAACATAGGTGATGCATATTAAATACGATCGGTGGTATTTGTTGATGTGCTATCACAAACTAATCTGGTCGTCATGTGTCAGGGCAACTGGTGATCAGGGTAGCTGGCCACCACAGCCAACAGCTGGCTCGAAGCTTCGTGCTGGTTACGCACACTGTGACACAAATCTTACCTCAAATTGTATATTCCACTCAAAGGCTATGGAAGTGTAAACCGATATTGAGTAGATTGGATTCTTACGGCCAACATGAACATATTAAACATTTGACGTTTACGGGGTTTTGATCAGGCATCCGTAGCTACCGCCACCAGCTACCCTGATAACCAGTTGCCCTGACACACCGGGACCCTGTCCTATAGACTTTTCTAATGCACCACCTCCTGCAGAACGCACTCGCGTACAGGTAAGACTTTTGCAATTATAGCTGCTGTCTGGGGGGATGGGGGCTTGCTAAACTGTTTCAGAAACAGACTAATGTTACAACCGTTTGTGTGTTTGTAAGGCAACTAAAGAAAAAAAGTTTTCATCCGCTGTCATTTTCAGTGAGTGCTCAAAGCTAACGTTTCACTTATAGTAGCCTAACTGTCATATTTTATGGTGATTTCAGAATCCGATGTCTACAGTCTCCCACTCAACTATAACCAGTGCCCAAGGAGGCTGCAGTGAGCTTCACAGAGAGGATATCAGACCCCTTCCTCAGCAGCATCCCATCTAAGGCTCTATGTCCTCACACCTCTAGACCTATTGTAAATATTTTGTTTGTAGCTCATCCTGTATATCTTATCTTTATCATGTTCGTATATTGGACATTTTACTTTTAAGAATTGTCTCATTGTGTGTTACATGGTTTCTATAGCATTGAGCATGATGTCATAAGATTTTGCTTTGTAAACAATAAAATATCTTATGTTGTTGCACCTTACCTTGGACTCCTGTCTACACCATATTCACCATTACAGACTTGTTGGTTGTAGGCTGAACAATAGTTACTGATTTTGATGCACAGATTACTGTATGTCATATTGTTTTTAATCTACAATTTATGAGGTAAAATATGTTATAAAATCACAAGGATGCAAGGTAGGTCCAGCATACTGACACAATCACAGGAAAAAACACAGATAAACCAGAAAAATAACTAAGCTATCAAATATATTACAATGAAGTAAGCTCACATTTCTATATTGATAGCATACATTTTTTGCTTATTTATTGAATACAGTAGCTGAGCATGAAGTTTGTCCTCAACCTTTTGATTAAAACGAGACCTCCACAAGTAATATGATTGCTCACAGCAATAATAGTGTTAGCGGTTAACTCGTTAGCTTTCAATGTAAACAGTCCGGCAAGCTATTGTCACACTACACACATTAATCGGCTTATTATTTCAATGACCCTTGGGTGAATATAGTCATGCCATACACCGTTAGAAAGCTTAGATTGTCATGTTTGACACGAGACCATCCACGAGTAATATGGTCAATGTAAACAGTCCGGCAAGCTATCAACACTACACATTTGCTTAGTTATTTTATCTGAAGATTGTCCTCAACCTTTTACCCCAGTAGAAATTAGTATTTCTCTAATAGTACTCCAGTTGAACAGAACTCTGGTTAGTAGACAAACCACATCAACCAACTTGAATTCAAAGTTTTAATCGCAAAAATATGAACAACTATTTATCAAAATAAAATGTGTAGTGTGTTGGCTCCGGTCATTCTGGTCACAGCTGCTCTTGTCTCTTGATAGCCACGGTACTGGGTCTCTCTCTTTGCAGGATTCACGCCAGGAAATGGCATGAATCGGCGATATTGTCTATAAAACATCGAGCAAAACATTAGTAAGGCAAGTTAATTTTAGCCTGCAGTAGCTTACATGAAAAAGAACTGCAAGGTAACGTCACGTTAGTTTTGCTGCCCATGTTACCAAACATAGTGCCAATAAGACATTTTAGAACAGGATTCAAAACTGTAATAAGATATAACACTTGTGCCGTGTTTACGCCCGGGTCACACACGTTTGTGCACTGCATCTAGACTAGCTCGCAGTTTTTGTTTCCCCCACACAGTCAGTGTCTCACAGTGCTGCAGCCTGTTGATACATGAGTTTTTCTCTGATAATTCCCATTAATAAAGCGCTGTGTAGCTGCTCTGATCTGCTAACACAAGTGCTGGGGAAAAAAAGAAAGGCAAACGCAAGATGTGTGGTGGTGATGAAAGAGTAAAAATAAAAACTTACTGTGTTGTGGTCGACGTCCGTCTCTCCCCGCGGGCTGTGGCTGGCGCCTCCAGTTCCCCTTCTCAATACTGAAATATGTCTCCGGGTCCCTCTTTCCATATGTGGAGCAAAGCTACAGTGGAGTTTCGAACAGTGAACGCCGCGAACACACCAGGCACAGCGGCGGGGCTCCTCGGCCACAGCATGGAGCAGCTGCTAGTGTAGCTAGCGTCTCCTCTTCCTCCTTACGACTATCACCTCTCTTCCTCGCTATATCCGGTGTATACAGGTAGACACGAATGTCCGTTCACTACAGTAAACATAAAAAATCCCCTTCAGGCTTTTCTAATGGAAAATTTCCTTCTGCCATGATCGGTGTTTCGGCTTCTCGCTTAGCGGGGACATGGCGGACCTTCTGTTTACATCTCGTGAGGGAGGTCCCGCCTCCCTCATTCCTTATTGGTTGGAACGACCAGAAGAACACTGGAAACAGGCGGTTTACCCAGAAACCTGCCTTTGGACCAAGGACGTAAGCCGGTCGAATTGGTCTTCGATCGCAACCACACCACACGAGAAGCAGGCGGGTTTATCCAGAAACTCAGCCTCTCGGACCGCGGACTGGATAGCCGATCGAGTGATCTTCGACCGCCATCCCCGCACCAAATCAGCTGCGCCCTCTTGCCTTTTTCCTGCGATCTGACACCGCAGAGATCACCTCACCAGCTCATCGCCGTCTCGTGGGCCCCTTTCGCCCGTCCTGGAAAGGAGTGGACTACCCGCCTCAACGACGACGACGAAGCAGTGGGAATTAAGTTTCCCCAAGTGAGATTTTGGCTTTATAATTACCTGGGCAGATGTTTAGTTATTTACTTTTTAAGGTGTGAACAATACTGTTTATTTTCGAATTTGTGTTTGCTATTTTGAAACAAGCTGTGTGATCAATCTCCGTTTGTCTTCTCCCCCACGGAGAGCCAGAACGGAAAGCTCGATCTCTTCATTCACGCTGCAGTGTGGTTTCAGGTCTGCTGTATGTTTTAAAAACCTAACACCTTTCTTTTTCCCCCTCTCCGCGTCCAAGCGTGGCCTTTCCTCCTCTTCCTCTCCTGCACGCACGTACACACACGTTAGATGGTAGCCTTGATCAGATAGAATTGGTGCTAAGATCTTTGGTAGAATCCCTTTTAAATAGCTAGCTTTTCGAAATTCCCCGCCTCAAATCCCATCGTCAGGTCCTTTGTTCTAAAGATAGACGCCCTTTTGAGTACTTCCCCCATCGGGTGGAAGTAGAATAGAATAGCCTAGCCATCCAGGGACGCCATTTTGTGGCATTACTAACCTAGACTATTTTGAGTCGCCATTTTGTGTCTGTCGCCCCAAGTCACGTGGGAGCTTCCCCGTCCCCTTTTTTCTTGCTCCACACACACACTCACACACACACACACACGCACGCACACACACACACACACACACACACACACACACACTCACTCACTCACTCACTCCCACACACACACACACATTGGTACATAGCTGTATAAACAACAATGTTCTAGACGTTTTTCTTTGATTAAGTGTATTTGCTTCATGCGTGTATAAAACGGATGTTACCTTAAGTTTCATCGTGGTTAAAATAAATGTTCTTATATTGTAACCAGAAGTGTTTGTGATTTATTTGTGTGGATATTATTGGAGTGTCAACAATCAACAAGTGAAAGACTCTGTAGCCTTCAGTGTTAAGATCATATTACCAAATTTATAATAGTAACTACTTGATTACATTATTTTATGGAAATGATCTTTGAGACTAGGATTTGCTAATGTTGATTTGTTTAACTGAGCGTTAAGCTAATCAACGTTTCTAAATAAATCCTTTGATTAAACGAGACAATTTGCTATTACTTTTCCATTCTTCAATGAATGGTGGTGCCCCTTTTGAACTTTAAGAAATTATTAAGGTATTATTAATCATCAGATTAATTTCTAATAGCTGAATTAATCTGAACTACCTGTACCCGCTACAAATGCAAACCACTATATGAATGATTTATCAGTAGAAATATGCCTTTGCATGTTCATACACTTTCACCTATAGGCCTTTCACACCAAAATGAACCAAGAGTCAGTTCCAGGCTGGTGTTGGGGTCAGTTCAAAACTGGTTACAGCCTTATCCCAGTTATGAACCGGTTGGTTTCACATCGACCGGAGACAGCCATGGATCCGGCAAGAGAGCAACGTCATGACGTCACTGTAAACGTGTGTGTACGTCGCCCGACGCCGCTGCTCTTGTGGCTAACGCTACAGCTACCGCTAGCTTTAAGCACAACAACAGCGGCGAATACGTCTTATTTTTACACGTGTTAGCTCTCGCTTTGCTTTCTTAACCAAACAGGACCCATACAGCGTATTCTCGCCGGTCAATTTGATCGCTACGTTCGGTAATTATGTTATGTTTACGTCTCGTAGTAGCGGTGTTTTTAAACATGGCGGGCATGAGGTTTTAGTCGGTCTGGTTGGTCAGGATAATCCCTCCCCCGGCCGCTGGCGCAAGCGGTTCACTTCAAACCCTGCTCAATCCTGGGGTATGAGTTGAACCGGTTTTTACGGCCCGGAGCAGGCTTTCTGGCGGTGTGAAACCAAAACACTGGCTCTAACTCCGAACTAGCCCAGAACTAGCGCCGATTTTGCGGCGGTGTGAAAGGCCTACTACAGTAACGACAAATACTTTACAGTTTTTGCCAAATGCTAACAACACACATGTTGCAGAATAGTTTATTTTGCCATTTCAAACAAACACAATGAATAGGTAGGACTGCAGTTCAAGCAATTCAGTGTGTCAGTATAAACTAAGAAACAATTACAGTAAAATTAGGGAACAAATGTAAAACAAAAACAGCGTTGTAAGGAATTGGGTGAATGGATTATGAATAATTTTATAGATACCGCCTCCTGCGTCTGGCCACATCGCCTCATCAACATCACACTCAATGTCATCCTTTGGGGCGGCAGTGGCGAAGTGGGTAGGAAGTTCGCCTCTGGTGTGCAGGTCGGAGGTTCGATCCCCCGTCTCCCCGCCACATGTCGAAGTGTCCCTGGGCAAGACACTGAACCCCGAATTGCTCCCGATAGTTAGCTTAGTTAGCTTAGCACCCTAGTGCTAAGCCTACCCTGCGTGGTAGCTGCTGCCATCGGTGTATGAATGTGTGTGTGACTGGGTGAATGTGTACAAAAAAAACAATGTAAAGCGCTTTGAGTCTGTGATAAACGGAGATATAGCGCTATACAAGTCCATTTACCATTTACCATCCTTTGAGAAGCAACAGGGAAATGATCACCTGATATCCAGTCTAAATCTCCAAATTATTGAGCGACTCAGGTTGGGCTGCACTCTCTGTCCAGGCTCCCTCATTGATAGGCCATGATCTATAACATGGTCCACTATTGTGTCCTTGTTGTATGTGTCTCCGTCTTTCGCCTTCTTTGTCCTCATACTCCTGTTACTCTCTCTCCTCCTCTTCCCCTGACTCTCACTGTCTCACAAAGGAGCTGAGCTCACCTGGGGTCTATTTTTAGTGCTAAGGTTTAGACTGATTGGTATTCAATTAGTTAAATTTTTTTTCAAGAAGTGTGTTGGAGAATTTCAAACACAGTGTAAAGCATAAATCATGTTTGTAGGGTTGGTGCTTTGGATTAGGGCATGGTTACAAAAGTTAGAGGTTGTGATGCTGTTGTCATAGCAGTCACTTTTAGCTCATTTAGAATGATGTTCCATTCTTTTATTGCTCTGTAGGAGAAAGAGGACTGACCAAATGTTGATTTTTTTTGAGGGACTCTACACTCCCCCCTAGTGGTGGACCTTGTAGTTCTACAGGTAGTTTCAGAGCAGAGCTTGACAAACATTTTCAAGGGAGGGGGAGCACTATTGTTTAATATTGTTTGAACCATACGGATATAATAATAATAATAATTCATTTTATTTAGAGGGCACCTTTCTTAGCACCCAAGGTCACCTTACAGGGCAGTTTAAAAACAAAACAAACAAAATCAGCAATCATAAAAAAAACACAAGAACAAGATACATTGAACAATTTACATAAGTGGGGTGAAATGGGTTAAATGGAATATGTCAGATTAAAAAGATGTGTTTTGAGACGGGACTTAAAGAGAAAGAGAAAGAGTGTCAGAATTACGGATGCCAGGTGGGAGGGTGTTCCAGAGGTGGGGGGCAGATCGGCTGTATGCCCTGGACCCCATGGTAACCAGGCGGGCGGGTGGAACAGTGAATTGAATGGAAGAGGAGGACCGGAGAGTGCGGGTGGGTGTGTTGGTGTGCAGGAGGTCACATATGTATGGAGGGGCGAGGTTGTGGAGGGCCTTGAAGGTGAGGAGCAGAATCTTAAAGTTGATGCGGGTTTTGACCGGGAGCCAGTGAAGCTGCTGAAGGACAGGGGTGATGTGATTAATGGAGGGGGTTCTGGTGATGATGCGAGCAGCAGAGTTCTGGACCAGTTGGAGTTTATGGATGGACTTGAGGGGGAGACCGAAGAGGAGGGAGTTACAATAGTCGATGCGGGAAGTGACCAGACTGTGGACAAGGATGGTGGCAGTGTGGGGGGTAAGGGAGGGGCGGAGGCGGTTGATGTTTCGAAGGTGGAAGTAGGCAGTCCGGGTAATGTTATTGATGTGGGTTTGAAATGATAGTGTGGTGTCGAGGATGACACCCAGGCTCTTAACCTGGGGGGAGGGGGAAACAGTGGAGTTATCAATGGTGAGAGAAAAGCTGTCAGTTTTGGATAATGTAGATTTGGTGCCAATGAGGAGAACCTCGGTTTTGCTGCTGTTTAATTTCAGGAAGTTTTGAGTGAACCAGGTTTTTATTTCTGAGATGCAATCAGTAAGGGAAGTGGGCGGGAGAGTGGACGAGGGCTTTGTAGCGAGGTAGAGCTGGGTGTCATCAGCATAACAGTGGAAATTAATGTCAAATTTGCGGAAGATATTGCCGAGGGGAAGGACGTAAATGATGAAGAGTAGGGGCCCCAGGACCGAGCCCTGGGGAACACCTGAGGTGACGGGGGAGGGGATGGATTTAAAAGACTTTACTTGAACAAATTGAGTATGGCCAGAAAGATAAGATGTGAACCAATCCAATCTAGTTGGTGATGCCAATGGAGGATAGTCTGTTGAGCAGGGTAGTGTGACAGATGGTGTCAAAGGCTGCACTCAGGTCCAGGAGGATGAGGATGGTGAGTAGTCCAGAATCAGCTGCCATAAGGAGGTCATTGGTGATTTTGATGAGTGCAGTTTCAGTGCTATGGAGTGGGCGGAATCCGGACTGGAACTGTTCATAAAGGTTATTGTCAGATAGGTGAAAATGGAGTTGGGAGGCCACTGTCTTTTCCAGGATTTTGGAGATGAAGGGAAGATTGGATATGGGACGGAAGTTGTTGAAGTTGGAGGGGTCTGCACCAGGTTTTTTCAGAATTGGGGTGATGGCAGCAGTTTTGAAGGATGTAGGGACAGTTCCAGTAGTAAGAGAGGAGTGGATGATTGCAGAAATGAGAGGAACTATGGAGGGGAGGGAGGCCTTAACCAGATGTGTGGGTAGGGGGTCAAGTTGACAGGTGGATGGCTTGGATTTCCGAATTAGTTCAGTGATTTCTGAGATAGTAGGGAGCTGGAAGGAGGAGAATGTAATATTCGAGTACCTGACGAAATTCTCAAAGTTTAGTATGTTGTAATGGGAGAGTATTTGACAGTGGTGATATTGTTGGGATTTTCTGTCAAATATTTTAAGAGCTTGTTTGTGGAGACTTTCAGTTGATCTTAATGTTGATTTGTGTTTAGGGTTTTGAAAAAGTGAGGTAGTCTATCAGGAAATGTGTTTAAGCAATTGTGAAAAACTGTAATACTAGATTTGTTTAACACTGTACGTACAGGTGGGTGGATCGTGAGGAGATATTCACTGATTTTGACATAAAAGTGATTTGTTTTTACAAGAAGCTTTCTCCGGAATTGCTGGCCAAACCCTTAAAACATTTGTTTTCTTAATCGTTATTGTTTCTTCTCTCCTATTGTTAAGGATGATCCCGGCCTCCAGCAAAGCTTTCCTGGTGACGAACCTAGTGTCCGGGACGCGCTATGACCTGTGTGTGCTGGCCGCCTGGGACGACACCGCCACCACGCTCACCGCCACCAACGTGGTGGGCTGCTCCCACTTCTTCACAGAGGAGGACTTCCCCCAGTGCTGCTCTCTGCCCAACCAGCTGCTGGGGGGCACCATGATCCTGGTGGTGGGGGGCATCATCGTGGCCACTCTGCTCGTCTTCATCGTCATCCTCATGCTACGCTACAAAGCTACGGACGCCATGAACCCCCCCATGGGTAAGCTAACCAGCGTTAGCGACACGCACTCTCAAACCAACGGGGGTCGCATTGGGCAAAATGGAGTTCTTATTATGCCCCCGCTGACTCAATCTCAACCTAAGGCCGAATCCACGACAACAGTCAAGGCCAAGGTGACTCTGCAGGACGAGGTGGTGAAGTTTAAGTGCAGCTCCCTCCAGAGCAGCCTCACCTCTTCTTCTTCCTCTTCGTCTGGCAGCTCCATGGTGGCAGGGGGAGTGGGCGGCGGCTCGGACAGCCCCAACAGCACGCTCGCCAACATCTGGAGGTCTGCTCCAATAAGCTCCAAGCCCCGGACCAACCTGGACCACCTGCTCGGGGCCTTCAACTCGCTGGATCTTAGGGGAGCTGGGCAGGGCTTCGATGCGAGAGCAAGAAAACCCCACACGGACAGGGAGCCGCTGTTGGGCCGTCAAACGCTAGACTCCACCCTCAGCCGGATCCTCATGCTGCCTCTGGAGTCCAGGCTCAAAAGAAGTCAGTCCTTCGACATGGGAGATGTAACGGCAGGAGGGGGAGGTAATGCTCAGCCGTGCAACAGGCCGCGCAGGATCAGCAATATCTGGACTAAGAGGAGCCTGTCTGTGAACGGCATGCTGCTGCAGTTGGAGGGGGAGGAGGGGGGGGACATGGGAGGGAGCAAGGGGACAATAGACAGCTCCGACTGGGTGATGGAGAGCACCGTCTAGGAAAGATGGAGGGATCGTCAACCACTGCCCAAATAGACCGCCTAGCACTGCAGCTATGCCAAGAAAAAGACCTGTTTTTGGTCTAAAGAGCCTTTGTCCTTTTGCATGAAGCACACTCACTTCCCTCACTCCGCCGCTTAGACTCAAGTGGGACCGGATGAGGGGTTTTCAGTCACAGACAAGATACCAAACTTTAAAAAGGATAAGACTTTGATTGTTTTGCCTCACACGTTGTACATAGATGAATTGAAGTGGCCGATCAGCTGACTCGAGAATGACAATACAGTGCTGTCCGTAACAAATATGTATTGTCGTGCCCATGGACTCTTTACTCAATAATTTATATTGTATACATTTAAAGTATGTATTGAAATTAAAACATTTATATTTTTTATTTTGCTGGTCAAGCACAAATGATCCATTACTGGTCTCTCTGCCTTGACATAAGAGCAAGGCGTGACAAGAGGTTACACTGAATTAATTCTTATGTCAGTTACCTACTGATGCAGTTTGACTGAATGTTGCAGTATATTATTTAGATGTGATGCTTTGATTTATTACGTTTTCAGAAAAAAAGATGAACCAACAAAGTTATGTGTGAATATATTTACTTTCTATACAGAGTATATATTGGGGGGGGGGCTTTAATAATTCTGTATGCTAATTACATACAATTTTATGTGACTGCATAGATAGTAAAACCCAATCTTCTTCTAAACTATGGCTATACTGTATGTGAACATATTAATTGTTTAAGAGATGCCAAACTATTGCGGAAGACACTGGAGCAATGGGTGGGATGCTCAAAGGAAATTAAGCTGATTAGGGAATTTTTTACATTCAATTTGTAAGGTCCAGTAGCAAAACAATTATAATAATAAAAAAAATCTAATTGGTTAAATTGCTATTCATCCCAAAGTAATTCTCTTGAGAACAAACTCCCTTTTTGTGACACTACCCAATAACCCCCAAAAACCAGTTCATAGAAACTAAAATATTCATTGTGATATCGGATGCTATAACAAAATCTCAATGTATATTTTTAATGGACAATTGTTGACTCAAATAGGAAGAAGAAGTGTCAAACAGTGAATTACATTTTATATACTGGCTGTGTTCGGAAAGCCATACTAGCGTCCTACATCCTACATACTCACCATCTATATACTGTCTACTCAAAGATCGATTGTGCAAGGTGCGTCGAAAAGTTTTCAGTTGAAGTATACTCAAGCAATGAAGAATTTCTTCTTCTTCTTATAAGATTCAGGCAGTTAAGAGGCTGTTTAGCGCATAACCACCCTCTACAGGTTAGATATTGAACTAGATTTTTACAGTCCTGTGTTCATCATCTGTGTTTTAGACCTCTTGTTTTATAATTATGTTTTGAGGCGGAGGATCACTCCGACGATCTCTGTCCGGCTCGTCAGACAGCACTCAGCTGTCTGTGAGTTGAGCTCGGTTGAGCTGGACGAGCCACGGTGTGTGGAACAGCGATCTGTTCTGATCTCTCTCAAATATCAGACTCACATCACTCATTTCACTTAGTAACTCTAAGTTGTTAGGTATTTATCGTCATCTCTTATCTATTGTAAGAGTTTATGAATGACTGCACGTACAGTTGTCAGATCGCGGACCCCAAACAATGTCGTTGCCTAGCAACTTGCTCGAAAATATTTCATTTTCCTGGGTGGGTAGAATTGACCCAGTGCATTGTGGGGCGGTTGAGTAGGAAAAGTATACAATCGATTCATACCCAAAATCTTCCCGGATGTTAGTACTCATCCGGGAATTTCTCACATACCCAAACTCGCATACCCAACCGTCACACACTCAAATTGAAGTCAAAATGAGTATGAGTTAGTATGGCTTTCCGAACACAGCCACTGTCTATAGAATGATCTCTTTTGCTGCCGTCAGCCTGCTGTCTAGCTGACATTCCTTCCCTGTAATCAAAGCTAAAGATGGTCCAACAAGATATTTGAGTGTGTGATTTTGAGGTGGGCAGTGTACTATTTAGCACAGATCAAATTGAGGCATCTTTGTGGATTATTGTAAACGTTTGTTTGTTTGTTTGTTTGTAACCTTTATTTAACCTCGAAAGATCAATTGAGGGGTGACCCTCTTTTACAATGACGTCGAGTACAGATACACAATATACAATGAGAATACATAACAAGTTTACACACACACACACACACACAGACAACAACAATTTAAAACATTCAGATCAATTGAATGAAATAAATAATAGCCTAATTAAAACAGTTACAAGTGTGGAGGGGTTGATTCAAAATAATACTTTTAAATTGGTTAACAGATATGAGTGTATTTATTTTAATTGTATGTTGTAGGCTGTTCCAGGAGTCAGGGGCACTATAGCTAAAAGCGGTTTTACCAAGCTCAGACCGGGCATAGGGGACATATAACATGATCATGTCAGTTGAGCGGGTTTGATAAAGCCCATCTGAAATAAGCAGCATTTCTGTCAGATAGAGTGGTAGCTTTCCAGTCAGAGCTTTATATATAAAAATATGCCAATGTGCATCACGTCTCTCCTTAAGGGAGGACCACCCAACCTTTTCATATAAAACACAATGGTGTGTATCATAAGCATCTCCTGTAATGAATCTCAAAGCAGAGTGAAATACAGAGTCAAGGAGTTTAAGGCATGAACGAGATGCATGCCGATAAACCACATCACCGTAATCAAGGACAGACATAAAAACTGCCTCAATAATCCTTTTCCTACTAAACAACGGGAAGGTAGCTTTATTCCTATAAAAATATCCAATCTTTTGTCGCAGACGACAGACAAGATTTTTTATGTGAAATGTAAAAGAGAGTTTTTCATCTAGCCAGATACCAAGGTACTTATATTCAGAGACTTTTTCGATCAAAGAACCGTTTACAGCATAGATGCATGCACTATTGTCTAAATCTCTAGCCCTAGAGAACAACATGAATTTAGTTTTAGTCTGGTTAAGGACAAGTTTAAGTGAAATAAGAGCATTCTGAAGAGCATTAAAGGACAGTTGCAGGTTCTCAATAGCTGACTTTGCAGAGTCAGCAACACAATACAAGATGGTGTCATCAGCATATAAATGGATTTGACAACCACTGACAAGAGACACAATATCATTGATGTAGATGGTGAATAGTACCGGACCTAAAATTGAACCTTGTGGAACACCTTTGGTTATGGGTAAGAAACCAGATTGGATATTACCTAGCTTCACACATTGAGATCGGTCAGAAAGGTAATTACTGAACCAGCTACACGCATTTTCACTAATACCAATGTTAGCCAATTTATCTAATAGTAAAGAATGGTCTACTGTATCAAAGGCTTTACTGAGATCAATAAAGAGGGCAGCACAGTGATTACTATTATCTAAGGCAGAGACAATATTGTTAGTAACGAGAGTGATGGCAGAGATAGTGCTATGGTTAGTTCTAAAACCAGATTGGTGAACAGATAAAATAGTGTGACTTGAGAGAAATGTTTTCAATTGGTAATTAATAAGGGATTCCAGCGTTTTTGACAGACATGACAGTCTGGATATTGGCCTATAGTTATTAGGGTCAGTTTTTTCTCCCGCTTTATACAAAGGAAGGACACAAGCTGATTTCCAGATCCTTGGAATAACGCAGGAAGATATAGAAAGGTTAAAAATGTGGGTAATACACTCTGCAATTACAGGGGCTGAGAGTTGGAGAAAGAATGGGTCTAGGTTGTCTTCTCCAGTGGATTTCTTGGGGTCAATGCTTAAGAGAGCATCAAGAACCATACTGGAGGACACAGGAATAATAGAAAACTGAGGAACATCATTGGTGGTAGGCATATGAACCTGTTCAAGGGGTAGCTGGTTGTCTGCTAGAGAAGATCTAGAGTTGTCCTCTTTGAAGATATGGCCAGCAACATTAAAATGTCTATTAAAACCAGCGCAGATCTCGGTTTGATCGGTAATAAAACTATCATCAAATTTAACCTGAATTGGAATAGAAGCTGATGTAGCAGAGCTATTTTTGTTGGTTTTAACCACCTTCCAGAATTTTGCTGGGTTAGAATAGGTGTCTGTGATCAATTTTAAATAGTAGTCAGATACATTCTTCCTCACTAAGGATGTACATTTATTTCTTAAGGCTCTGAATGCAGCCCAATGTGAGGCGTTATTAGTACGTCTAGCAAGAGACCAGGCTTTGTTTCTAGTTCGGAGAAGAGATGTAAGTTCTGGACTAACCCAAGGACTGGATCTATCCTTAACTCTATACTTCTTAAAGGGGGCATGTGTATTTAAAATAGATAGAAAGGTGGAAATGAAAAAGTCTAAAGCTAGTTCGACATCAGGAATAGCCAGGGTGTTGTGAATATCACTATTATAAAGGTCATGAAGAAAGGCTTGCTTATTAAAAATGTTTAGGTTTCTCTTAATTAAAACCCTGGCTGAGGATTTTTTTTATATGTGTATCACGGACACATACAATGGGACAATGGTCACTTATACCTAATTCAAGTACTCCAGATAAAGATATTTTATCACTCTTATTAGAGAAGATTAGGTCTATAAGTGTTGATCTTGAGGGTTCTTTCATGTTTGGCCTGGTTGGATTTGTGATTAACTGTGACAAATTTAGGTTAGAAGATATTTCCTTTAAATGATCAGAGGCATTTGTCAACCAATCCAGATTAAAATCACCCATAACTAAAACTTCAGAATTAGAATAGTGGGAAAGTAGGTCAGCCAAACGATCAATAGACCCAGCGTCAGCTGATGGAGGTCTATATACTCCAACAACAATGAGAGAATTACTAAAACCACAATCAATTTTGAGAGCCAGAAATTCAAAACATTTGGGTATAGAGATTGAGAGTAAAACAGAAACAGAAAGACAGGACTTAACATAAATGGCCACACCACCACCTCTTTGAGGCCTGTCCGATCTAAAAATGTTGAAGTTAGGCAAGGCCACATCACTGTCATTTTGATGTTTTTTTAACCATGACTCAGTAATGATCAAAATATCGGGATCAGTTTGCAGGGCTAATATTTTCAAGTGATCCAATTTCTCAGATTGGAGTATACTCCTAATATTCCAATGAATCAGCTTCAATCCTTTTCTGCATCGAAGAGAAGAGTAGTTGGCACAAGATGTTGATTCTATGGACATAGGGTCAAGCAGTACAGCATTATGCCTATCAGTAACTCTAATAGGAATATGGAGGCGAATAGGGGCAGAAATTAACATAGGGAAATGGGTCAGGGGATGAGCTATGGGTAATATAGCCACAGGAGAACAAGGTGGAGTAAGGGGGCCGAGTGCAGGGACAGCGCCCATACTAGAGATGACAGCAGGACCCGCACTGTCTAAGACAGTGTTGTGACAGGAAGACAACATGAGCAGGGCAGGGTCAGGGTCATTCTGGGGAAAACATCATTTCAGGCTAAACGCAATGAAATTAATGAAATTCTTTGTTAATCTTTCGGACCCCTTCCTGTTCAAATGCAGACCATCAGCTTTAAAGAGGTCATGCTCAGTCCAAAAGTAGTCGAAATTGCTAATAAAACCAAGGCCTGTTGCAGTGGTGAAGTTTTGCATCCATGTGTGCAAACCAAAAAGACGGCTAAAGCGCTCTGAGCTCTTGAAAAGGGTAGGAATAGGGCCAGAGAGAACACATCTTTTACCAAGGCTTTCAACAGTGAGAGTCAATGACTCAAGATCATGGTAGAGTTTGAGGGAGCGCCTGGCCATGACATCATTTGTGCCCATGTGCAACAAAACAGTGTGAACAGACGGATAGAGATCAATGAAGACAGGTATCAGCTCTATAAAGTCAGTAGTGATCCCACCGGAGAGACAGTAAGTGATGGCGCCAGGGAGATGTACATTTCTGATGATAGAGTCACCAAATAATAGAATTTCAGGAGTCTGATTCTTACAGCCATTGTCATAGAATGACAGTTTAGAATGCAGGGAGACATGGGAGGGACCAGAGTTATGCAGAGCAGTAGAAGAGGGATTAACGTCACCTGCGCAGATGACGTCATCATTGAGCGTCGGGGGGAGCGCACCAAGCGGGAAAGGTCGCTGAGGGGCTGGGAGAGGAGGAAAGTTTTCTGAGAAGGATGCAGATGAAGGGGATGAGCACCTTTGACGTTTGTCCTGGGACATCAGCGGGCTGGATGGAGGGGTGCGACGCTTTCTGCGTCGGGAGTTTGGAGGGATTGGCTGCTCCGAAGCGGTGCTTGAGGAAGTAGCCGGTAGCTCAGCTAGCTTCTCCAGGGGAGAGAAGAAGTTTGACAACGGGATGGGATCGTCATCACATTCATCCATGCCAGGGGAAAACAAGGGGAGAGAGACCCGCCTCCTCTTCTTAGCAACGCTTGTCCAGGGGGGAAGAGGGATATCCGATGTGCGGTGGACAGCATTGGCCGAGCTGGAATCATCCTGCTGTAGCGCTTCCACCCGGGCGAGGAGCGAGGATTGACGCAGGAGGACATCATCCAGGAGGGTCGCAATGGAGCGGAGCTCAGACTTCAGACAGGACAACTCATGGTCCACCGGGGCGAGTGGAGGCATACTCGGGCAGCGAGCGGGAGCACTGAAACAGAGGGAGGAGAACAGCAGCCAGCGGACAACCAAAAGAGAAGGACAGGGAGCTACGTGCCGGGGGAGGCAGCGGAGGAGAAAAAGGTGCCGGTCTAGACACTTACTCGCCAAGGCTTCATCCAGAAGCCCACAGCGGTGTAAAGGCGAAACAGTAAAACAGCAGCAGAGTAGCAAAACAGCAACCGAAGGCAGAGGGAGACTTACCGCCACGGCCCAGAGACTGGGCCGGTGATTGGTGATGAACTCAGTCTCCGTTTGTGATGGCAGGACACTCCGGAGTTCCTTGCTGAGGAATTTCTCAAACTGGCTGACCCAGGCTAGGAGAGATAGCAGGTAGACAGGCAGGCAGGCAGGGAGGGAGGAGGAGCAGCAGGTGAGCGCTGGTGTGTCAGACGGCGTCACGCGGCCTTGCAGATAGATAATTGTATAGAGGAATGGATGGACGGATGGAGAGAAGCAGGGATCAAGCTGTAAAGGATGACTTGTCAGTGGTGCAGTGGAGTGCGTTTGTCCGTGGGTGAGACAGAATGGACCGGTCTGCTCTGCTTGTCTTTTCCTCCTACGTGACGCAGGATCTTGCGTAAAAACGTAAAAATAGTAGAACCACTGCATCAACGACCGCAACATAAGGACTCTAAGGAAGCTGTATGAAACCAGAATTTCCCTTCCCTCATGGGGGAAGTAGCTTAAGTTAATTGTTCAGTAAAGATTCTCTACCAAGCATGTAAGTTACTTACAGTACATTTTTGAAAAAGTCACAGAATTTCTTTCCTTTTGTACGAATATTTTTTTTCCAAATGGACGACACATTTTGGAAACTAAATTCTTCCTTTTACTCTTCATATGTTGGCCAGTGTTCAAAGGGATTCCTGCAGGTTGTATTAAACCATCTTGGGAACATATGGGTCAAAGTGGTTTAATACATAAATCAATGCACATATTCAAATGAAAAATCATTGTGCAGAAAGTTCTATTCAATTATGAAGTTTGTTTGCTTTTACTGTCAGGTGTTGCATGTCTCTGCTGAACTGACCCATGGGAAAGTTTGGTCCAGTGTCTATGCTATCATTTCTCACGTGTTGTCTGAATTACCTTTTCTTGGTGATATTTCTGATACGACTGTTAATTGGATTTTTTTTAACCATACCCCATACTGTTTGAATATGTGTGGCAGCTGAACTGTGCACATGTCTTAACCTGGAGCTGTAAACGATGTTTGTGTTGGTCATATTTGTTGTTTTTGCTACTAAGATAAAAAAAACTAAAATTCTCCTGAGACAGCCATGTGATGTCTGTGTTTTTCCTCTATGACCACAGCAGTTCCATTATATGGGGACTGATAATTAAACAAAACAAATAATAAAAAATAATGCTATTAATGAAAACAAATCAGATCATCATGGTGAGACCCAGAGGGTAGAATGGCAAAAAAAAAGTTGCTGAAAGTGGATCGGAATACCAATGTAACTGCAAATGAAAGTAATCCATTCCAGGGGTGTCACCGATTTATAATTTACATAGTTCTGATCTGATTGGTCAAATCTTGCCTGTAGTCCACTTATCGTCAAATCATGTTTTTTAATTGTTTTGTCCTGCTCATTGATCCATAGTCCTATTTTTCCACACCAGAAAAAGGGGCTAAAACATCAAATTACAGTTTGTCTTTGTTGTGAGAAAAATAGTTTTATTCAAACAATAGAGGCTTCATGTTCTTGGATCCTTGAGAACATGGAGGTCCATCTAATCCAGGAAGCACCGGTGGCTTTCTAAACAGAATGGCCCAGATCAGATGGCAAGTCACATCCTTTATACAAGTCAGTTCAGCATGAGAAGAATACTGTGTGTTTTAATTGGCAGTCACAGGTGGGGGGAGAGGGTGGGGGAAGGCTCAGAGACAGACTGTTGACTGCTGCAGGGGGGGTGTCTGAATGTAAGACAATAGAGGAGGTGCTAGGATACAGGAGTATACAAGATAAATACAATGTTTCTTATTGCAGATATAAGCATTCTAACATTTGTGTCTGGAGATATATCAGCAATTATTGCCATTACACTCCACACGTTTTTTTGTAGGCCTAAACAGGCACTCTGAGAAATTTAATTAACTAATTAAAAATCACAGGTTTAGAAAATGGGACCAAAATAATGTGAAAGAAAAAACAATAGCATAGCAAAAAAAAAGCTCTTCATCTATGCATTAAAAAGAGAAAAAAAGACAGTATTGTAAACTAAAATCAAAGGTTGAAAAATTGGTTAAGAAATAAAATCTCACATAGGCAATTTAGAGGGAAAAAAACTAAAGGCTTCAGTCCAAGTGTCCATCAAAAAAGAAAGCAGTGCGCAGACCTCAGTCTTAAGGGGGGCATATGAAATGCATAGGGGGGCACAATTATTATTAGCCTACAGTACATATATTTTTAATAGTCCTATACTCTATTCGCGCAGCACGTAATCATCACGTCAAACTAACCAACAGCGGTAGCCTATAGCCTACAACATCAGTCCTCATAATTTAAAGCAATAGGCCTACATAACATAGAAGCAATGTTATGAATATCCATAAAACACTTGACTATTCAACATATTATATGTAGCCTAACGCCAGACGCATATCTCAAACATTGCATTTTAAAGCAGTCAACAGAGGGATATGCATTGCCATTACACACACACACACACACACACACACACACACACAAATAAACTGTAGCCTACTTTGAGTGGAGGCAGGCATCTTAATTTTGACACAGGGTCAATCCTCTCTCCAGTCCCTTCTATCAGTACAGCGGGAGACGGCGTTTCTCCGAGCTCAACCTCCTCATCAACATATCTTTCGGCCTCCGGGTTCAAAGCAGCCAGTGCGCCAATGAGCTTGCTACTGTGCTCTCCAAAAAGGCATTCATCTCTCCTTGCACAGCATCAATAACACTGTAAAATACTCTCTTGAACTCAGTCTTTACCAACTGTTTCCTCAACTGCAAATCCGCGGAGGTTCTTTTAAATTGTGCGTCTTCTCTCGCTTGGACCGGGGTCGGTCTCCGGCACAGCCTCGATGGCCGTGGCTGGAGGAGCGCAGAGTTCCCACAGTGCAAAACTGTGGCTTCACGCAATCAAAAGTGTCACCGCGCTGAACAAGTCCATAATTTCGGCTTGTAGTAGTCTGTTATGTGGCTCGAAAAGTGACAACAGTTTGACGATCCGATTTGGCAGAGGAGACTGTTGGTGGACTTTTCAACCATCACTGAATATCGATTATGATGAACTAGAAATGAAATAGTAAGCCGGCGAAAACTCATCCAGCTTCACTTTCAAAAATGCGCGGTGACTGTTGAGCGGCTTCTGACTTCTTCCTCACATTTTCTAGCTGCTTGTCCTCCCACACCGTTTCACGCAGACATGCAAAAATTTCACACAACGTGCGCCCCAACCCCGCGGGGTGTGCTATTATACAGTTTTTTGAATTTCCGCTAGGGGGCGCTGTTATGAAGTCCCGACTGAAAGAACTTTGAGAGGCCACGCCCCGCACACCGTAACTCCAATTGACTTGAAATTTCTCACACAGGTGTATGTTAGGGTGCTCTACAAAAAAGCCTCTGGGGACCATAAAAATTCTTCTTCACAGGGGCGGGGCCTATCCACAAATTGGCCATAACTCCTTAACCATAGGTCCTATCATCATCAAACTTGCTGGGTATGTGCAGAAGTCATGTGGTAGCATGTCCCTTTACCACATTAGGCTCCTCCCCTTTACCACACTAGGCTCCTCCCCTTTACAAAATTAGGCTCCTCCCCTTTACCACATTAAGCTCCTCCCCTTTACCACATTAGGCTCCTCCCCTTTACCAAATTAGGCTCCTCTCCTTTACCAAATTAAGCTCCTCCCCTTTACCAAATTAAGCTCCTCCCCTTTACCAAATTAGGCTCCTCCCCTTCACCAAATTAGGCTCCTCCCCTTTACCACATTAGGCTCCTCCCCTTACAACATTAAGCTCCTCCCCTTTACAACATTAAGCTCATCCCCTTTACAAAATTAAGCTCCTCCCCTTTTCCAAAGTAGGCTCCGCCCCTTTACCAAATTAGGCTCCGCCCCTTTACCAAATTAGGCTCCTCCCCTTACAACATTAAGCTCCTCCCCTTACAACATTAAGCTCCTCCCCTTTACCAAATTAAGCTCCTCCCCTTTACCAAATGTAGGCTCCTCCCCTTCACCAAATTAGGCTCCGCCCCTTTATAAAATTAGGCTCCTCCCCTTCACCAAATTAGGCTCCTCCCCTTTACCAAATTAGGCTCCTCCCCTTTACCACATTAAGCTCCTCCCCTTTACCACATTATGCCCCTCCCATTTACCAAATTAAGCTCCTCCCCTTTACCAAATTAGACTCCTCCCCTTTACCAAATTAGGCTCCTCCCCTTTACCACATTAGGCTCCTCCTCTTTACCACATTAGGCTCCTCCTCTTTAC
>CASHTC010000353.1:7500-10000 GCA_949357725.1 Hyperoplus immaculatus
GGTTAAGCGGGTTGGCCAACGATCCTAGGGTTGGCGGTTCTATCCCCGGCCCCGGCCACCTGTGTCATGGTCGTTGTGTCCCTGGGCAAGACACTTCACCCACCTTGCCTCGTGTGAATGTGTATTACTGCTGTATGTTTGAGGTGGTGCTCTGAGGGGCCGTAGGCGCTGAATGGCAGCCACGCTTCCGTCAGTCTGCCCCAGGGCAGCTGTGGCTACTATGGTAGTTTACCACCACCAGTATGACTGTGTGTGAATGAATGGAACCTGGAACCCTGTAAAGTGCTTTGAGGGCCTTGAAAAGCGCTATATAAATCCAATCCATTATTATTATTATTATTATTATTATTATTATTATTATTATTATTATTATTATTATTATTATTATTTAACCAGGAGAAGTCTCGTTGATTAATATAATATAACAATAAAGCCTTGTTTATGGCTACACAATAAGTGATTTTAAATATATATTTTCTCTATGCATTTGGACTTTTAAGCCAATTTTGTTGCTAGTGTACATCCATGTTTTTTTTCTCGATAATTTTTGAATATTTTATGTAAAGCGTTTTGAATTATGCTTTTAAATGTGCTAAAAATAAACTTTTCCTGCCTTATAGAAAGCCCTAATGTAACTTTTGAACGGTCCCATACCGATAAATGTCCTTATTTCTATTATCATAACAAAAACACAGACATAAACATCACAAAAACACATTAGCTAACCATTTATTCCCCTACTTTTTCTGCTCAAGGATTTGGTTGGCGATTATTCCTGCGCGTGCCCCCAAGGTTTTTACGGGAAAAACTGTGAGATAATCGCGATGAGGTGTGCGGACGACCCCTGCTTCAATGGAGGAACCTGTTTGGAGAAGCCTGATGGCGGGTACACGTGCCTCTGTCCGGCCACGTTCACCGGCTCAAACTGTGAGAAGAGAATCGACAAATGCAGCAGCAACCCGTGTGCAAACGGTAAGATTTGTTTTTTTTTTAAGATATTTCTTTTGGGCATTTTTATGCTTTATTGAAAGTGTAGAGACAGAGTTGAAATGGGGCAGAGAGGGGAGTGACATGCAGAGAACGACTGCGGGCCGGAATCGAACCCGGGTCCGCTGCTGGCCGAGGCCCATGGGGGGGGGGGGGGGGGACGCCCTACCAACTGAGCTAAGGGCGCCCCCCATATTTTTGTATATTGTTCTCACTTTTTTTGACAATTGAGATTGCAAAAAAATGCACACACACACACACACACAGACTTAGAACGCGCACACACACACACACACACACACACACACACACACACACACACACACACACACACACACACACACACACACACACACAGGCAAATAAACACACACACACACACACACACACACACACACACACACACACACACACACACACACACACACACACACACACACACACACACACACACATCAATCTTGTCTCTTCAAACTGACTAAACAAACAAATATTATAAAAACATGGCAATTTTTTTTCTTCATATTGCGGTCTTGTCAGTACTTGCCAAGGTAGGTTAGGTTACATTTCTACCTCTACGTTCACACACACACACACACACACACACACACACACACACACACACACACACACACACACACCACCTCCCCCCTCCCTCCCCCCCCCCCCCCCCCCACACACACACACAACCAAGTCCGTGTGAAATGTAAGACAGAAGCTGATACAAGCAGTGATAGTCCTCGGCAGTCCAGACTTGCAGGCTGCTGACATTCATTCAACCACTTCACTTCAGGTTCCCTTTCACTGCCAGTCAAGCAATTCTAGATACAAATCCATCTTAAGAATCTCAGCTTTCTTTATTTTTTCGGTCCATAGCTCTTGTGTTGTTGTGTATATACGGCTCTTGTACGAAAGGACATTCTTGGGGATTTAGACATCTGAATTGTGCTGTAGGGCGTACATTTTGCAGCTATTTTAAATTTTTTTTTATTATTATTTTTTTTTAGATATGTTTTTTGGCATTTTTATGCTTTATTGACAGTGTAGAGACAGAGTTGAAATGGGGCAGAGAGGGGAGTGACATGCAGAGAACGACCGCGGGCTGGAATCGAACCCGGGTCCGCTGCTGGCCGAGGCCCATGGGGGGGGGGGGGGAGACGCCCTACCAACTGAGCTAAGGGCGCCCCTGCAACTAGTTTTTTAAAAGTTATCATCAAGCTTGATTTGCCCTCTTTGCACTCATCTTCGGAGCTGTTTGTATATTCAATGGTTTCTCCACTCTTAAAGCTGCAGTGTGTAGAATTTTGGGTTTTATTTCCCAGCAGATTTTGTAGAAAGTAATTATAATATCCATAAGTACATTTAATTTAGTGCATAATAGCTGAAAAAAATGTTTTGAATTATTTATTTTTCCCTTAGAAAGGGTCTCATATATGTCCATATTTCTGCATATTTTGGACCAAGGCCTAGTGCCGCCATCTTGAAAGTGTCATAGTTGGAATGTCATCAGGTG
>CASHTC010000353.1:12500-22500 GCA_949357725.1 Hyperoplus immaculatus
AATCGAACCCGGGTCGGCTGCTGGCCGAGGCTAGCAATCTAAACTATAGTTTACCCTTCACACTTTTTATGGGTAACAAGTGTTTTGTTATAAACCCATTCTGTAAAAGCCTAGAAGGAAAATACTGAGGAGCTAAATATTTTCAATTTGACATGAAAAACACAAACAGTCCTCTCACCTCAATTCAGCAGTCTAACGGCCTCTGCACACATCCTGCGTCTACCTCTGGAGCGCATCGCCTTACCTTACTGTTGCGTCTCTCTCTCTCTCTCTCTCTCTCTCTCATCTCTTCTCTCTACTCTCTCTCCTCTCTTACTCTCTCTCTTCTCTCCTCTCTCTCTCCCTCTCTCTCTCTCTCTTACTGCTGCGTCTCTCTCTCTCTCTCTCTCTCTCTCTCTGTGTTACTGCTGTCTCTCTCTCTCTCTCTCTCTCTCTTACTGCTGCGTCTCTCTCTCTCTCTCTCTCTCTCTCTCTCTCTCTCTGTTACTGCTGTCTCTCTCTCTCTCTCTCTCTCTCTCTCTCTCTCTCTCTCTCTCTCTACTGCTGCGTCTCTCTCTCTCTCTCTCTCTCTCTCTTACTGCTGCGTATCTCTCCTCTCTCTCTCTCTTCTCTCTCTCTCTTACTGCTGCGTCTCTCTCTCTCTCTCTCTCTCTCTCTGTGTTACTGCTGTCTCTCTCTCTCTCATCTCTCTCCTCTCTCTCTCTCTCTCTCTCTCTCTTACTGCTGCGTCTCGTTTTTCTCGGACACACTTGGAACGTCTCAGCAGCTGCTTCTAAAAGCCCTATCGTTCTACATAGAGTTTTCATAGATAATTCCCATTAAAAATGAAGTTCTTTCATGTCACTCATGATGCATATGATTTATATTGAGTCTAATATTGAGTCTGGACAGTAATCCGTGCGCCCCATTGCCATTTTTAAATTTTTTTTGCCACATTTTCGCTTGTTTGAAGTTTTATTTTGAAAGGGACACACCAGGAAATGGTGAAGCTCCAGTGAAAGCTGCCGGTATGAAGTCAATATGACTCTCAGCAGAGTATTTCTCTATCAGTTAAAGCAGAGAGACCAGAGAGAGACGCGCGGCTCTCAGACAGAAACAGGCTCCTCCTCCTGAGGTAAAGGGGAGCGTCGCTGCAGACGTGCCTCCGACGCGCCTCCGACGCGCATCAGCAGTGCGTCTGAGGTTGGATGTGTGCTCGCTCTACGTTGATTACACGGTCGGTGAAAAAAAAGTCAGACGCAGACGCGAGGCAGACGCGCAGTAGAGGTAGGATGTGGGTGGAGCCCCCAACTCCAAGGAAGACTATGTCGGTGACCTCTGATCCCAATTCTGGATATTTACAAACCAACATTTCACAGACAACGCCTTCTGGTTCCGAGATATGACGATTGTGACAACCAACCCGTGTGACAAATTACCCCTATTAGCTTTCTACAGAAAATCCCAATTTGTCTTTACAAGTAGATTTACACAGGATTATTGTGAAATGAAATAGCAAACAAAAAGGGCTTGAAACGGGTCCGAAGAATTGTTAGGAACTTTTTTGATAGCATTTAGTTAAAGCTGCAGTGTGTAGAATTGTGGGTTTTACTTCCTAGCAGATTTTGTTGAAAATAATTATAATATCCATAACTACGTTTAATTTAGTGCATAATAGCTGAATTTTCTTTTTAGAATTATTATTTTTTTCCTTAGAAAGGGTCTCATATATGTCCATATTTCCCCATACTTTGGACCAAGGCCTAGTGCCGCCATCTTGAAAGTGTCATAGTTGGAATGTCATCAGGTGCATTGTTTAAAATTTAGAATTGTTCTTGTCCTTGAAGGCCCACTGTAGCTTCTGTTATTATTCAAAAAGGGGTGGGGTTACCCAGGGAGCGTTGCATTCTAGAACTTTGCAGAACTTTCTTGATGATGTCATATTACACACTGCACCTTTAAGCGAATGTAATTCCCAGTATGAACTAGCGCACTTCTACGATACATTTCTCGTATCTTCTCAAGCTTTTAGTCAGCTGTTTGTCATTTCACACGCCAAATCAAGTGTTTTTTTTTACGAGAGGAGACAGTTAATCAGTATGAGACTGCGTTGGCAGCTCGAAAATACTATTTTTATCGCGAAATATCACATTGAACATTTGGCTATCATCTCTAAAAGGGGCCTTGAGTCCTCCCTGTGGTCTTTATTAGTGTGTGGAAGCCAGCAAGCATCTGCTTATCTTCAATCTGAACTCATTCCTGCCTTTCACGGAGCCTGACACACACAGAGGGAGACACACACACACACACACACAGAGGGAGACACACACACACACACACACACACACACACACACACACACACTGAGGGATACACACACACACACACACACAGAGGGAGACACACACACACAGAGGGAGACACACACACAGAGAGGGAGACACACACACACACACGCACACAGAGGGAGACACACACACAGAGAGGGAGACACACACACACACACACATACACACACACACACACACACACACACACACTCAGACCCTCATGTAGCTTTCTCCAAGTTCTGTTTATGCTCTGTTTGTAGTGTTGCAACATAACAGCTGCATTAACCAAACATCGGAAACGGTTCAAATTTCTCATGAAAAAATTAATGAAAAAAAAAATTGTATAGCCTGCAGTTAAAATACTTTGTGTGCGTGTGTGTGTGTGTGTGTGTGTGTGTGTGTGTCTCTCCCTCTGTGTGTGTGTGTGTGTGTGTGTGTGTCAGCCTAAAACAACACTAGCTTTCAACACTAGCTTTAATCAATGTCAACCTTAAGTACACATTGACAGACAGGCAGACAGACAGACAGACAGACAGACAGAGCGACAGAGCAACAGACAGACAGAGCGACAGACGGACAGCTAGCTACCTCATTGCATTTAAAGTATGTTAAACCCTCGACCTCCAATCCTAACCTTAGCCCTCTTTCTCTCTGTGTCTCTATCTCTCTCTACAGGAGCCCAGTGTCTGGATTTGGGCAAACACGTAATGTGCCGCTGTCGACGCGGGTTCACCGGCCCTCACTGCAAAACCGACATCGACGACTGCGCCTCCAACCCGTGCAAAAACGCCGGCACATGCCTCGACGGCGTGAGCGACTTCCAATGCTCCTGCACGCTTGGCTTCACCGGTAAAGACTGCTCAGTTCGCACCAGCCCATGCGACCACTTCCCATGCGACAACGGCGGCCAATGCTACGCCCATTTCTCAGGCCCGGTCTGCCAGTGTCCTGCAGGGTTTATGGGCGCCCGCTGTGAATACTCCCTCCCCAAGCCGACCACGAAATCGCCGACGGAGAATGATAAAGACGACGCATCCCCGGCCATGATTGCCGCCATTATCCTTGGCTTGGTGACGCTGTCTTTGCTGGTGTGCGCGGCGGTGCATATCCTGCGTCAGCTACGTCACAGCAGGGTGTTAACGGCCATGTCCAAATCGGTTAAAAACGACCTGGAAGCTGTGAATAACCGAAACGCGGTGATCGGAGGACTTGGCCTGCACAATAATGGAAGTTTACCGGGAGCCACGCTGGGGAGTTTGAGAGAGAAAGAAGCCTTTTTGATCCCCGGCGGACATCTGAAACTGTCCAACAAAGACGCAGCGCTCGCGGAGAAGGGAGATGACAAACTGGCGGTTTTCAAGAACAGAATGGCGGATTGTAACCTGGCCAACGAGGAACAACGTCTGGCCAATAGCAAGTTTGACCTGTGAGTACCTTTAAGATGCTTTGATGGCTTTTTTTTTTTTGGCATTTTTATGCTTTATTGACAGTGTAGAGACAGAGTTGAAATGGGGCAGAGAGGGGAGTGACATGCAGAGAACGACCGCGGGCTGGAATCGAACCCGGGTCCGCTGCTGGCCTAGGCCCATGTGTGGGGGGGGGGGGGGACGCCCTACCAACTGAGCTAAGGGCGCCCCCATTTATTTATATTTAACAGTAGTATTTATTTATTTGTTTGTTTTCGTACATATTCAATTAAAATAGTCTTTAGACAAGTGTATGTTTTTGACAGTAAGGGAAGAATTACATTAGAGAACACACACACACACACACACACACACACACACACACACACACACACACACACACACACACACACACACGCAGGCAGCCATGCACACACACACACACACACACACACGCACGCACGCACGCACGCACGCACGCACGCACGCACACACACAACTACACTTTAAAACAGCACCTCTTGCAATTTAATCAGATTTCTAATTTCCTTATATATTATATTATATTTAACGAACAATTCCTTCACTTTGAGTATTTCTATGTGTATACGTTTTGAATTATTATTATTATTTGTACTAACCATTTATTTTCATTTTCATGTCATCACCTGTAAGTACCTCATGATGCTTTGATGTATTTATATTCAACAGTATCTATCTATCTATCTATCTATCTATCTATCTATCTATCTATCTATCTATCTATCTATCTATCTATCTATCTATCTATCTATCTATCTATCTATCTATCTATCTATCTATCTATCTATCTATCTATCTATCTATCTATCTATCTATCTATCTATCTATCTATCTACCCACCCACCCACTCACTCACTCACTCACTCACTCACTCACTCACTCACTCACTCACTCACTCACTCACTCACTCACTCACTCACTCACTCACTCACTCACACTCACTCACACTCACTCACTCACTCACACACACACACACTCACCCACTCACTCACTCACTCACACACTCACTCACTCACTCACACACTCACTCACTCACTCACTCACTCACTCACTCACTCACTCACTCACTCACACACTCACTCACTCACACACCTCAAACCTTCAATTAATGCAATAATTTCCTTCACTTTTAGTATTAAACGTTTTAAAATGATATGTACTAACAATTTATTTTTATTTATTTTCTCCCCAACAGTAAAAAGAATGACAGCAGCATCATAGTTCCTCCCCTGGGCTTTGGGAAGGAAAGCCTGTATCATCCTGTCTACATCATCCCAGAACAAATGGACCAGTGTGTGTTTGCTACTGAGGTAAGGACACGGTTACTATACACACAGACAGACAGACAGACAGACACTCACTCACTCACTCACTCACTCACTCACTCACTCACTCACTCACTCACTCACTCACTCACTCACTCACTCACTCACTCACACACAGACACTCAAGCACGCACGCAAGCACTCACTCACTCACTCACTCACTCACTCACCGCGGGCTGGAATCGAACCCAGGTCCGCTGCTGGCCGAGGCCCATGGGGGGGGGGACGCCCTACCAACTGAGCTAAAGGCGCCCCCGACTATAAATTTGATATGAAAAAATTTGCCCATATGCAGATGACTAACCAATATATCTCTCTCTATTTCTTCCAAGGTATAGCCTCAAGTTTCTCGGACACACACCAGCCTAAAAAAAACGCTGGGAAAAAAGGCCTGGAGCTACTCCTATCCCGGGACAGTTCACACGGGAGGATCTATCATATCGACCCACAATCTTTAATTTATTATTTATTATTGCTGCTCAGCTGAAAACACGAAAACAGAGAGACAAGAAAAAGGACTTGTGTGTTTTTTGGAAAATACTTTTCTGGTTTCGAAAACTGAACTTTTCTTCGGGAATTTCTTGGACTATGACTATGAAAGGAAAAGTGGGGAAGAAAGACTGAATGTTCGGCGTCATTTGCACTATTTATCATTTTTTTTTAAATACTTTCAAAGCTTAATATAAATATTTCTGTCCGTCTATATATACCTGAAACTTTTTTTTTTGTTTTTTGAATCCAAGAATCGGGGGTAGAGAAAAGACAACAAAACAACAAACAGTGCCTCTTGCTATGCTTTCCTAATCATCACCATGGCAACTGTTTTCCCCCCCTCCCCCCCGTCCCTCCCCAATGTGAAGTCAATCAAATCATCAGAGGAACTTTTTAATGGGAGTTGAAAATGAAAAAAAAACATGGAAACTGGAAATTTTCTATAATTTTTTTTGTGGCCTGTTTTAAAAGAAGAAAACCAAGCCTTACAATCACATACAATCATTAAAAAATAAATTAAAATTAAAATCTGAATCAGAATTGAGGATAAAAAAAATGGAAACAAGAAATGTTTGAGAATTTCGAAACATTTTTTTTAAATTATTCTTTTATTTTGAAGTTGAAAAAAAATGCCATTGTGGCCTGTTTTAAAAGAAGAAAAACCAGCCTTACAATCACATACAATCCTTAACAAACAAACTCTGAAATGCCTCTTCTAAAGGACTGCAATCCCCGGACTACGAATGAGTTTTATTGTGAAAGCAAGTGTCTGTTTTTACGAGCGCCTGAAAAACCTATTCAAAATACACTGGAACCAGAATTTTTTTTTTCTAGTTTTTTTTAAGTCTTCCATCTGAACTATTCTATTTTTCCAGTCCCAATATCAAGTTATTTCTCACACACACACACACACACACACACACACACACACACACACACACACACACACACACACACACACACACACACACACACACACACGCCTGCCTCTATAATCAATCAGCTGTCTTCGCCCATGTGAATTTTTCAACCTCATGTACGAGAATTTTACAATTTTCTTAAGATGTTAAAGTGACACGTTAAACATGTCAGATGGTGGATGAATGTCTAGCCGAGCTGGATTCATTTTACAAAATCTTTATTTTCCTTGTGTATGTCCTATTTGTGAGTCTTGTCTTTATTTCTATCCTACGTTTATACATGTTCAAAGCTAATTTTTTTTAAACATTTTGAATCAAGAAAACTGAACTTGCTGCCTTTTGTATGTCTATATTGCTGCCTTTTTGTCCAAACAGGAATTTTTAATTCTTATTTTTATTTTATTCTGTATTTACCCTCGAGAGATCAATTGAGGGGTAAACCCTTATTTACAATGATGTCAAGTAAAATAATTTTTTATTTATTTTACGAAATAATTATTTTTTTTTTAAATATACCCTCAACATTCCCCCAGACTCAAAAAGTCACAATTCTGGGTATTTTTTTAATATTTTTTTATATATATATTTTTCACATATATACACACACACACACACACAGTGGTGGAACTCCAAAGATTTTTTTTATTTTTTTTTTAGCTGAATCATTTGAAACCAAAAATATGTGTTGTTCTATGTGTAGCCAATGTGTCCGTACTGTCTGTGTTAATTTAAAGGAAACAATGCAATGTGTACATACTCCTACAGAACATAGTTTTTTCTTATTTAATGGTTGTCTTTGCCTCGGTAAATATTTCCCCGTATTTATGAAAACAAGAGAATTGTAAATGTTATTATTGCTCCGATGTCTCATCACGTCACACTATCAAGAAATATATTTTTTCAATAAATAAATTAGAAAAATAACATTAATCTGACTGTGTTGTGTCAAGTTACTTCCTTTCCTTACTAGTGTGTGTGTGTGTGTGTGTGTGTGTGTGTGTGTGTGTGTGTGTGTGTGTGTGTGTGTCTGTCTGTCTGTCTGTCTGTCTGTCTGTCTGTCTGTGTGTGTGTGTGCGCGTGTGTGTGAGTGTTTCTTCCCTAATTTTTTCACATTGTGCTTCTAGTTATGTGCTCCTATGTGTGTGAAAAAGTCACAAATTAATTCATGAAGAATGAATATATACAGGCCTAAAGAAACCATGGAAACGTTATATTTTATAGCACAGCCATGGGAAGGAAAAATCGCCATCAATCACTATGTATATAGAAGCTTCTCCAGTCTGCAGTCTGTGATTTGATTAATTTTCCCCACATGGCTAAACGTCACGGCCCAAAGAAACATGGCTGCCCAGTATTACAGCTTTTTGCCTAATGCTTACACACTAACAGGGGTTGCTAGGCCCAAAGCATCACAACCTCTAACTTTGGTGACCATGCCCTAAACACAAGCACCAACCCCACAAACACAATAAGGGCTTTGCACTGTGTTTGAAATTCTCCAACACACTTCTTGCAAAACACTACACACTGTTTTTCACATAAGACACATTGTTCAAAAATGAAATCTCCTGCTATCATTGGGAAAACACATCTATTTAAAATACAAAACACAACTAACATTGGAAAAGCACACAGACTTAGACATATGAAAAATAAATAATAAAGCTAATATAATACCAATCAGTGTGAGCCATAGCATTACAAATAGACCTTAGGTGAGCTCAACTGTAAGAGTCAGTGGAAGAGGACAAGAGAGAGAGAGAGAGAGAGAGAGAGAGAGAGAGAGAGAGTCAGGGGAAGAGGACGAGAGAGAGTGGCAGGAGGACGATGACAAAGGAGACAACAGACGGAGACAGGGTCACTATAGTGGACCATGTTATGGATCATGGCCTAACAATAGGAGGCTGGGCAGAGAGTCCAGCCCAACAACACAATAGCTCCATAATTAGGACATTTATACTGGATATCAGGAATATCTTCGCTGTTGCTTCTGAAAGGATGACATTGCATGTGATGTCGATGAGGCGATGTAGCCAGACGCAAACGGGAGGCGGTCTCCAAAGGATTCATAATCCACTCGCCCCATTCCTCGCCACACATCTTTTTTTTTTAATTTTACTGTAATTGTTTCAGAGTTCATAGTGACACACTGAATTGCTTGTTGAACTGTGATCCTATTTGTTGTGTTTGTTTCTGTTGTTGGGCAAAACCATGAAATTGCAATATAATCCTGTTTACAGAATCTTTTCTATGTGTCTAATTGAAAATATAGTGGATCCATCTTTCTAAAAAATTCTGCAAGAGGTTGGATACGGCACGCAAGGCGATATTTCCCCCGTTGCTTGGCAAGGGAGGACATTGCCTGTGACGTGGATGAGGTGATGTGGCCAGATGCCAACAGGAGACAGGATCCATAGCCGAAATGTCTTCCAATCATTCCCCTACAACACTATGTTTTGTAGGACATTCTAGTTGTTGTTGTTGGCGACCGTGGCTCAGGTGGTAGAGCGGGTTGGCCAATGATCCAAGGGTTGGCGGTTCGATCCCCGCTCTGCCACCTGTGTCATGGTTGTTGTGTCCTTGGGCAAAGACACTTCACCCACCTTGCCTGGTGTGAATGTGTATGACTGCTGTGTGTTTGAGGTGGTGGTCGGAGGGGCCGTAGGCGCTGAATGGCAGCCACGCTTCCGTCAGTCTGCCCCAGGGCAGCTGTGGCTACTATGGTAGTGAAAGGTATGTGTAAAAATGCCTATTTATGAAGGAAAAATTACTATGGACAAAGGTGTAAAAATCCAGGATCTAGGCCTCAGTATTTTATTTGAGTAAATTGACAAGGCAGGTTGACAGGACAGAAAAGCAGGAAGAAGAGAAGTCCTTCTCTACATCAGAGTATTATATTGTCTAACATGTCTTCTGATTGGTCTAATGTTGTTGTCAGGCAGATTTCAGGGATCATCCCCCATCCTGGCCGTCTCTTCATGAACCTATGTGGGGTAAAGTCAAACTTCCCAGCCTTGAAGACCTTTGTTATTAAACAGATACATCGCCTTGCCCTCTAGGCTTATCTTATGGGGAAACATCGTAAAGTTTTACAACAAGAGATTTATTGCTGTTCTACCTCCTGTCTCCAGAGCACCAAGAAATGTTGAGTGAGAACATTTACTAAAGTCAAATGTAAAGAATAAACAACTTGTTTAAATTGATTATACAAGAGTAAATGTAAAGTGTCTTTGAGTGCCTTGAAAAGCGCTATATAAATCCAATCCATTATTATTATTATTATTATTATTATTATTATTATTATTATTATTATTATTATTATTATTATTATTATTATTATTATTATTATTATTATTATTATTATTATTGTTATTATTGTTATTATTGTTACTACTATTATTATTATTATTATTATTATTATTATTATTATTATTATTGTTATTATTATTATTATTATTATCATCATCATCATTATTATTATTATCATTATTATTATTATTATCATT
>CASHTC010000353.1:25000-30062 GCA_949357725.1 Hyperoplus immaculatus
ACTGCTATTTTTATATAGTTTTTCTTAATGCCTTTGTCATGGGTATACGCTCACCCAGGAACAACAGCTGGCCTAGTGAAAACTGGCGCTGCACTCCCCTCTCTGCCCCATTTCAACTCTGTCTACAAAACTGGTATGAGTAGAAATTGAACCTGCAACCACAGACAGCGTTGGTGCCTTGCTCATCAACAGCAGTGCAATGACTAGACTTGAACTGTACACAGCTGGGATTTCCTTTCTTTCTGTTGCCAACTAGGTAACGGTGTAACCTACCTGTGTGTGTGTGTGTTTGTGTGTCTGTGTGTGTGTGTACCTGTGTGTGTGAGAGTTTGTGTGTGTGTACCTGTGTGTGTGTACCTGTGTGTGTACCTGTGTGTGTGTGTGTGTGTGTGTGTACCTGTGTGTGTACTTGTGTGTGTGTGTGTGTGTGTTTGTGTGTGTTTGAGTTTTAGACCTTAAGAGTGAGGACATTTTGTCCGGTTCTCCATTTTGGGACAGGCCTTTAAAGGGCTGTTTGAGGGTTAACACTAGGTTTTAAGGACAGGCCTTTAAAGGGCTGTTTGAGGGTTAACACTAGGTTTTAAGGACAGGCCTTTAAAGGGCTGTTTGAGGGTTAACACTAGGTTTTAAGGACAGGCCTTTAAAGGGCTGTTTGAGGGTTAACACTATGTTTTAAGGACAGGCCTTTAAAGGGCTGTTTGAGGGTTAACACTAGGTTTTAAGGTTCAGGTATGAATTAGGTTTATGTTAGGGTTAGTGTAAGGGTTCGGGTTAGGCATTTACACTCAACAAAAATATAAACGCAACACTTTTGTTTTTGCTCCCATTTTTCATGAGATGGACTTAAAGATCTAAAATTCATTCCAGATACACAATTGTACCATTTCTCTCAAACATTGTTCACAAATCTGTCTAAATGTGTGATAGTGAGCACTTCTGCTTTGCTGAGATAATCCATCCCACCTCACAGGTGTGCCACATCAAGATGCTGATCTGACATCATGATTAGTGCACAGGTGTGCCTTAGACTGTCCACAATAAAAGGCCACCCTGAAATGTGCAGTTTTGTCTCACAGCAAAATGCCACAGATGCCACAAGCATTGAGGGAGCGTGCAATTGGCATGCTGACAGCAGGAATGTCAACCAGATCTGTTGCTCGTGCATTGAATGTTCATTTCTCCACCATAAGTCGTCTCCAGCAACTTCGCACAGCCATTGAAGAGGAGTGGACCAACATTCCACAGGCCACAATTGACAATCTGATAAACTCTATGCGAAGAAGATGTGTTGCACTGCATGAGGCAAATGGTGGTCACACCAGATACTGACTGGTTCTGAGTCCCCAGACCCCCAATAAAGCAAAAAAATGCACATTTCAGAGTGGCCTTTTATTGTGGACAGTGGCCATCTTGAAAGTGTCATAGTTGGAGTGTCATCAGGTGCATTGTTTAAAAATTTGAATTGTTCTTGTCCTTGAAGGCCACTGTAGCTTCTGCTATTATTCTAAA
Organism: Hyperoplus immaculatus; assembly: GCA_949357725.1. Classification (NCBI taxonomy): domain Eukaryota; kingdom Metazoa; phylum Chordata; class Actinopteri; order Uranoscopiformes; family Ammodytidae; genus Hyperoplus; species Hyperoplus immaculatus. The sequence continues at coordinate 26,510 of CASHTC010000353.1, forward strand.
GGGTTGGGGTTACCCAGGGAGCGTTGCATTCTAGAACTTTGTAGAACTTTCTTGATGATGTCATATTACACACTGCACCTTTAAAGGTGACATAATGCAATGTATATTCTCTCTAACAATGTAAGCCTGGGTGAGCGTATACCCATGACAAAGGCAATTAAGAAAAACTATATAAAAATAGCATTCTTTGCACTGATGGTCTGGTTTTGCTGTTACATGTAATTCATGATCATCAGAGGGAAAAATTAGACTGTTTCAGAAATATTTAAAAGTTCCTCGTAGCTCCTTTAAAATGATAATTTAACTCCAAGATGTCATTTTCACTGGGTCCTACTGTTTCCTTATTTATTTAAAGTAGATTTTAAATTGTAGGGGATGGATGAGCAGCTTTTAAAACATAAAACATTTGTTATTACATTTGTGGAGATGAAATAAGTTTCCGATATCACTAGTACACACCTCAGACGGTTTTTATTTTTTTTAAGATATTTTTTTTGGCATTTTTATGCTTTATTGATAGTGCAGAGAGACAGAGTTGAAATGGGGCAGAGAGGGGAGTGACATGCAGAGAACGACCGCGGGCTGGAATCGAATCCGGGTCCGCTGCTGGCCGAGGCCCATGGGGGGGGGGGGGGGGGGAGGAGGGGGACGCACTACCAACTGAGCTAAGGGCGCCCCCCTCAGAAGGTTTAAAGGTGACATAATGCAGTGTATTTTTAGTGTGTGTGTGTGTGTGTGTGTGTGTGTGTGTTTGTGTGTGTGTGTGTGTGTGTGTGTGTTTGTGAGTGTGAGTGTGTTTGTGTTTTTCCTCACTATCACTGTAAGCTTGTGTGTGTGTATGTGTGTATGTGTGTGTGTGTGTGTGTGTGTGTGTGTGTATTTCCCCACTATCACTGAAAGCCTGTGAGTGTGTGTGTGTGTGTGTGTGTGTGTGTGGTTGTGTGTGGTTGTGTGTGTGTGTGTGTGTGTGAGTGGTTGTGTGTGTGTGTGTGTGTGTGTGTGGTTGTGTGTGTGTGTGTGGTTGTGTGTGTGGTTGTGTGTGTGTGTGTGGGGTTGTGTGTGTGTGAGAGAGAACGAACAGAATGTGAAAGAAAAGCGTGAGAGTTTGAAAGGGAGAAGAAAGGAGAGAGACAGATGAAACACACACAGCTGTCATCACTCCATCAGCGTCCCCCACCTCTGACCCCCCACTCTCCCTTTCCCAGCCTGTTATGGAAACACCGTGTGTGTGTGTGTGTGTGTGTGTGTGTGTGTGTGTGTGTGTGTAAGGTAGAAGGTGGAGGAGTGCGACAGACGGATGAGACTTCTTTTGAATTATGTCCTGGGTGTTTTATTCTTCCTGTTCCTGTTTCCTCCTTACACACACACACACACACACACACACACACACACACACACACACACACACACACACACACACACACACACACACACAAACACACAGACACACACACACACACACACACACACACACACACACACACACACACACACACACACACACACACACACACACCATGGGAATTGCAGCATGATCTATGGTTGACAAAGTAACTGAAACACATGATGGGACAGATTTCCTTATCACTGTATATACTTCAAACTGTTATATTCCTCATTCTTAAAGCTGCAGTGTGTAGAATTTTGGGTTTTATTTCCCAGCAGATTTTGTGGAAACTAATTATAATATCCATAAGTACTTTTATTTTAGTGCATAATAGCTGAAAAAAATGTTTTGAATTATTATTTTTTCCCTTAGAAAGGGTCTCATATATGTCCATATTTCTGCATATTTTGGACCAAGGCCTAGTGCCGCCATCTTGAAAGTGTCATATTTGGAATGTCATCAGGTGCATTGTTTAAAATTTAGAATTGTTCTTGTCCTTGAAGGCCACTGTAGCTTCTGTTATTATTCTAAAGGGTTGGGGTTACCCAGGGAGCGTTGCATTCTAGAACTTTGTAGAACTTTCTTGATGATGTCATATTGCACACTGCACCTTTAACAGTGTGCCAGAGCTTTGAAAGTAACTGCTACATGTGGTTACCTGTGACGTTTGGTTCTGTTTGCAATATTTCACTGAAAATATCACACAATTTGGTTGAAAATTTTGGGCGACTGTGTCTCAGTTGGTAAAGCGGGTCGGCCGATGATCAAAGGGTTGGAGGTTCGATCCCCGCCCTGCCACCTGTGTCATGGTTGTTGTGTCCTTGGGCAAGACACTTCACCCACCTTGCCTCGTGTGAATGTTGATAGTTAGCCTGCTGCTATCGGTGTATGAATGTGTGTGTGTGAATGGTAACGTGGGAAAGGAAAACAGGTCTCCCTTGCAAAAGAGTCTCCGGTCTCAATGGGATTTACCTGTAGAAATAAAGGTTAAAAAAAAATATATATATATTTGGTGTATTCACTGTTGTTGTTGTTTACAGCAGCAGGGCCCACAGTTTGGTTTACAAACATATTCTAGTCTTACGTTTGGTTCCAGGTTCCTCAGAATAATTTGATTTATGATGATAGAATTATTCAACACTAAGAATTACATGTAGAGAAAATATGTTTAGTAAACTAACTGCAGGCTCTGTGAACGTAAACAAATCCCCCTCCTCTGAAACTACACACTGACCCTTTAAACCAACTTCACTGATAAAGGAGAGAAAGATCACGCAGCACGGCAGGACGAGTTGTGTTTGTGTGTGTGTGTGTGTGTGTGTGTGTGTGTGTGTGTGTGTGTGTGTGTGTGTGAATGAGGTCGTGACTGAGCTGAAGAGGTTAAAGGTCAAGGGAGGAAGTGAATGAGCTAACAGAAATACAGGTTACAGACAGACAGACTGGGAGAGCTGTGTGTATGTGTGTGTGTGTGTGTGTGTGTGTGTGTGTGTGTGTGTGTGTGTGTGTGTGTGTGTGTGTGTGTGTGTTGGAGGTCAGAAAGGAGAGAAGGGAGAGAGAGTGAGAGAAGGAATGTAAGGTTTACGGACCACAAACCCTTGAAGAATGGAGGAGGAAAAATTGTCGCTCCGGTGGTGTAGTGGATAGAGCGCGTACCATATTGGCTCCGGCCTTCGTTGCAGTGGTCGCGGGTTCAAATCCGACCCGTGGACCTTTACTGCAGGTCATCCCCCTCTCTTTCTCTCTCTCTCTCTCTCTCTCTGTCTTTCTCCCCATTTCAACTCTGTACTGTCTAATAAAGCTTGAAAATGCCCAAAAAATAAATGTGCTTTATAAATACAGTTGACTTGGGTTGACTTGCTGAGTGTGAATTTCTTATTGGATCAAAGGTTCTGGATAAAACAGTGAAAATACTCCCTCTCTCCTTCTCTCTCTCCCCCTCTCTCCTTCTCTCCTTCTCTCTCTCTCCCTCTCCCTCTCTCCCTCTCTCCTTCTCTCTCTCTCTCTCTCTCTCTCTCCCTCTCTCCTTCTCTCTCTCCCTCTCCCTCTCCCCCTCTCCCTCTCCCCCTCTCCCTCTCTCTCTCTCTCCTTCTCTCCCTCTCTCTCCCTCTCCCTCTCTCCTTCTCTCCCTCTCTCTCCCTCTCCCTCTCTCCCCCTCTCCCTCTCCCC
>CASHTC010000354.1:5000-12500 GCA_949357725.1 Hyperoplus immaculatus
TTACACTCAGTCTGAATCAGCTTTCATTATGACCAGCCATCTGTGAACCTGAGAAATTGACACAGACTATTTTCTATTTCCACGATTCTTTTGGGGATTCTTAATACCTCACACACACACACACACACACACACACACACACACACGCGCACACACACACACACACACACACACACACACACACACACACACACACGCACACACACACACGCACGCACACACACACAAACACACACACACACACACACACACTGGTAATACCTTTAGTTGATTCGTTTCATTCAAGCACATGCACACGTGTTAATTTGAGACCGCCTAAGACGTGAAACTGCCGTCCGATTCCTCTGAGGGGGATTTGTAATTAGCGGAGATGAACTTTTAAACCGAGCTCATTCTGTTATGGCCTTACAATCAAACACAACTTGCATTCGTAACCAGTTTGTAAACGCTGCCACACTGAGAAATACAGAGAGTTTTGTGGAGCTGATAATAGGCTTAATCAACTTTGTGTCAACTCGTTTGGCAATGGCTTGCATTTGTTAATTGTTAAAGGTGCTACGAGGAACTTTTAAATATTTCTGAAACGGTCTCATTTTTCCTCCGATGATCATAAATGACATGTAAAAGCAAACGAGACCATGAGTGCAAAAAACGAATATGAATGCTTTTGCTAAGGTCTGAACCACGCCGACAATTTACGTTAGGCAGACCGGAAAAGCCAGAGAGGAAATTGGAAGTTCCTTGTTGCCACTTTAAGCCTTCAGTGATGGCTCATGGATTTTATACCTTCTGCTGTACGTCCAGGTTTTTTCTTAGCAGTAGAATCAACAACTGAAACATTTCTTGGGCTCTTCTTCTTGGGATTTTTCTGAGCTCCTGCACCAGTGTCTGGGGGGAAAGGGGGGGTGGGGGGGTGGCGACGACGATGACACCAGTTTGTAAACGCTGCCATACTGAGAAATGCAGAGAGAGTTTTGTGGAGCTGATAGGCTTAATCAACTTTGTGTCAACTCGTTTGGTGATTGCTTGAATGTAACCGTCATTCATTTATATAAAAAAGGTTACGCACTATAGCTTTAAACTTTAAGGTTAATACACTAACATCCTGTGTCCACACACACACACACACACACACACACACACACACACCTCCCTTCACCCTAAAAAGTATATGAAAAGCCTCCAAAATACTGTGGTTCAGACGACCCTTATGGGATAAACAACAGCAGTGCATGTCTGCCTTGGAGGGAGAGGAGAGATATTGTCTTTGATCTGATGCTATCTGCTGTGTGTGTGTGTGTGTGTGTCTGTGTGTGTGTGTGTGTGTGTGTGTGTGTGTGTGTGTGTGTGTGTGTGTGTGTGTGTGTGAGCTTGTAAGTCGCCATGAAGCCTGAACAAAACAACAGTGTTTGTCAAACATAATTCTGCTTTGGTCTCGGTGACGCCCCGGGATTATAAAGCAGGGAGAGAGGAAGCTGGGAACCAAACGCATCCGTGTGTGTGTGTGTGTGTGTGTGTGTGTGTGTGTGTGTGTGTGTGTGTGTGTGTGTGAGAGAGAGAGAGAGTCTTTTTTTAGCATTGTTTTTTTAAGTTGAAAAAGCTATTTTGTTTGCGCTGACAGCGACATATTACCTGTAAATGGTATTTAACACGGACATTAAGAGAATTTTTTTTATAGATTTTTTTTGGCATTTTTATGCTTTATTGATAGTGTAGAGACAGAGTTGAAATGAGGCAGAGAGGGGAGTGACATGCAGAGAACGACCGCAGGCGGGAATCGAACCCGGGTCCGCTGCTGGCCGAGGCCCATGGGGGGGACGCCCTACCAACTGAGCTAAGGGCGCCCCCTAAGATCATTTTTAAGAAAGTCCTGAAGACAGCTAGATTATGTTACACTGTATATCTATTGCCACCAATATCAACAAATAAAAATTGGCATAAAAGGTGTGGTTAAGAAAACCCTTAAAAAATAACTTTCCACCACATGGATTCCTTAAGACCTTTAGTATGTTATTTATTACATATTCATGAGTCAAAAACAGTTGGAATGGTTTCTGTTGCAATTTTTTTAAGGTCAGGTCATATAATGCCTGGACTAGAAGAGATAATGCATAGTGATAGCCTGGCACCGCCCGCCTACCTACTTCCGCTCAATTGTCATTTCCCTTCAGTCAGTTTACTCCGTCAATATTTATACCGGTCCAATCAGCGAACAGAGGGAGTGGCTGCGAACAATGAGGTTGAGGTCGTGCGGCAGTTTCAGTTGTAGTCAGAAGCCGGCACATGACATACGTCACGACCAAACGTTATGCGATTGGTTGGCAGATCTAGAGTGGCACTGGTGCGGGCAGATCCAATAGTTTTAAACTTCAACAGACACCCGCCTTCAAGTGAGTTAACGTTTGTCAATTGAGCGATTCCAGACCTTCTGTACAAATGAAATTAAGTACGATGGTCTGGTAGGACCAGGCTAAATGAAGTACGATGGTCTGGTAGGACCAGGCTAAATGAAGTAGCATGGTCTGGTAGGACCAGGCTAAATGAAGCACGATGGTCTGGTAGGACCAGGCTAAATGAAGCACGATGGTCTGGTAGGACCAGGCTAAATGAAGTGCGATGGTCTGGTAGGACCAGGCTAAATGAAGTACGATGGTCTGGTAGGACCAGGCTAAATGAAGTGCGATGGTCTGGTAGGACCAGGCTAAATGAAGTACGATGGTCTGGTAGGACCAGGCTAAATGAAGTGCGATGGTCTGGTAGGACCAGGCTAAATGAAGTACGATGGTCTGGTAGGACCAGGCTAAATGAAGTGCGATGGTCTGGTAGGACCAGGATATATTGTAGCAGCTTTCAAAAAGGATTACATCTCAGTAAAAAATATTATTTATTTTGTCATCATATTCCTACTGTTTGCTTCTGCTAGAACTCAGCCTACACATTGTGAGAGGCTGTGTTCATATTTATCAGACTACTGCGTAATTCACACACACACATACGGAGACACACACACACACACACACTCTCTCACTCACACACACACACACACACACACACACACACACTCTCTCACTCACACACACACACACACACACACACTCTCTCACTCACACACACACACACACACACACACACACACACACACACACACACAACACACACACACATTCTCTCTCTCACACTCACACACACACACACACACACACACACACACACACTGTCATACCAACACACACGCACACACACACACACTGTCATACCAACACACACACACACACACACACACACCCCTTGTTTATCTGTTGATTGAGATCTTCGACCACTGTAGCCGTATTCATCTAATTGAATATCGACTCAGCGTCTCCAGAGTTTTTACTTTCATAAATCTGTCGGCACCGGACGGGACCGTCAATAAAACGACTCGGAGCGGATGTTTTTATATGTGAAATGTTCCATTGTTAAAGGGTGGGTGGGTGGGTGGGTGTGTGTGTGTGTGTGTGTGTGTGTGTGTGTGTGTGTGTGTGTGTGTGTGTGTGTGTGTGTGTGTGTGTGTGTGTGTGGGCTCAGTGCCAGAAGACAAATACTCCTCCACAAATTAAAGGGTTTAGTCCATACTGTGTGTGCGCTGAAGAAGAAATCTGGTGTTAATACATACACAGCCTAGGCTCCGTAAACTGGTATTTAAACAAAGCTAGTAACATACCTGTTTAAAGAGCCTAGGCTGTGTATTAACAAACAGCACACACACACACACACAGTACAGACAGGTAGCAGATCATGAGGAGATATTCACTGATTTTGACAAGAAGGGATTTTGACAACAAGCGTTCTCCAGAATCACTGACTCCACCTTTAGCTAACTGAAGCGTTTATAAATACATCACTTAAAGGGACAGTGTGTAATATGACATCATCAAGAAAGTTCTACAAAGTTCTAGAATGCAACGCTCCCTGGGTAACCCCAACCCTTTCGAATAATAACAGAAGCTACAGTGGCCTTCAAGGACAAGAACAATTCTACATTTTAAACAATGCACCAGATGACATTCCAACTATGACACTTTCAAGATTGCGGTACTAGGCCTTGGTCCAAGGTATGGAGAAATATGGACATATATGAGACCCTTTCTAAGGGAAAAAAAATTCATTCAAAAAATTCAGCTCTTATGAACTAAATTAAATGTACTTATGGAAATTATAATTATTTTCTACAAAACCTGCTAGGAAATAAACCCAAAATTCTACACACTGCAGCTTTAAATTAGATTAAATGATTTTTAACAATTATCATCTCCAGATTGGTTTGTTTTAACCACTGTGTGTTCTTGTGTTTTGTGGTTGTTTTTCTCAGACAACCTGTTGATCGATTACCAGTTCACCTTCAGTTTGCTTCAGGAAGACGATCGTCACTACACCGCCATCAACTTCATGGCCACGCCTGAGCAGGTAACGCACACATTTAAAGCCACATTGGGGATTTATTAGTTGACTTATGAGGGTTTATTAACCGTAGTTGAAGGCTTAAAGGTGCAGTGTGCTTAGGTGTTACTGATCATAAATTACATGTAAAGAATGCTATATATATTTTTTTTTGGCATTTTCAAGCTTTTTATTTCATAGTACAGAGTTGAAATGGGGAGACAGAGAGAGAGAGAGGGGGGGGGGGGGGGGGGTGACCTGCAGTAAAGGGCCGCGGGTCGGATTCGAACCCGCGACCACTGCAACGAAGGCCAGAGCCAACATGGTACGCGCTCTATCCACTACACCACCGGAGCGCCCCAAGAATGCTATTTTTATATCGTTTTTCTTAATGCCTTTGTCATGGGTCCCTCACCCTGGAATTATAGCTGGCATAGTAACAACACTACCGCTTCTTACACACTGTACCTTTTTAAAATAGTATTTTCAAATACATGTATTAAACAAATTATTATATGTTTTTGTGCAGGCCAACAAGAACCTGGACATGTCAATCAACGCCTCAAACAACTTCAACCTGAACATCACCTGGTCCTTCAGCTCAACAGGTAGACAAACTAGTTACTTATTTATACTTATTTTTTAAAGATTATTTTTTGGGCATTTTCAAGCTTTATTAGACAGTACAGAGTTGAAATGGGGAGACAGAGAGAGAGAGAGAGAGAGAGAGAGAGAGAGAGAGAGAGTGGGGGGATGACCTGCAGTAAAGGTACACGGGTCGGATTTGAACCCGCGACCACTGCAACGAAGGCCGGAGCCGATATGGTACGCACTCTATCCACTACACCACCGGAGTGCCCCACAACATATTTTATTTCGATTATTTCCGGGCTGATTTCAAAGACTGTAATTACTTTGTCTGTCCAGCATAAACCCTGCCTACCAAGTAAGGCTGCTATAGGCGCTGCGGTGGCGTAGTGGATAGAGCGTATACCATATTGGCTCCGGCCTTCGTTGCAGTGGTCGGGGGTTCGAATCCGACCCGTGGACCTTTACTGCAGGTCACCCCCCCCTCTCTCTCTCTCTCTCTCTCTCTCTCTCTCTCTCTCTCTCCCCCCCCCCCCCATTTCAACTCTGTACTATCTAATAAAGCTTGAAAATCCCCAAATAAATTATCTTATAAAAAAATTTAAAAAAAGAGTAAGGGTGCTATACGTAGTGGAAACGCAACCCTTCCTTACCAAACCGAACTGTGCTACTCAGTGAAAAACTAGGCTCTGTTTAGCTGTGTGTCTTTAGAGATATCTCACAGTCTCACAGTTTCTTTCTTTCTTTTATCTGCGTCCAAGAAGTGCCCTCAAGTAAAATGGCCACTGATCCACTTTCCCTCTCTTGCCTCCCGGGGATTCCCCACAAACACACACACACACACACGCACGCACACACACACACACACACACACACACACACACACACACACACACACACACACACACACACACACACACACACACACACACACACACACACACACACACACTCACTCCCTCTCTCTCTCTACACAAAACACTTCATAAGCTATTTTGAATTCTGGCATTAAGGGTATTTTATACATTCTTCCCTTCAGATTTTCAATTAAGATAAAAGCACGCTGCGTGTCTTGGGGCCCCAGTGTGTGTGTGTGTGTGTGTGTGTGTGTGTGCGTGTGTGTGTGTGTGTGTGTGTGCTTGTATTTGTGCTTGCGTTCGTGCTTGTGTTCGTGCTTGCGTTCATGTGTATGTGTGTGTGTGTGTGTATGCTTACTTGCGCGTGTGTGTGTGTGTGTGTATTCATGCTCGTTTGTGTGTGTGTGTGTATTCTTGCTCGTGTGTGTGTGTGTGTGTGTATTCTTGCTCGTGTGTGTGTGTATTATTGCTCGTGTGTGTGTGTATTCATGCTCGTGTGTGTGTGTGTGTGTGTGTATTCATGCTCGTGTGTGTGTGTGTATTCATGCTCGTGTGTGTGTGTGTGTGTGTGTGTGTGTGTGTGTGTGTGTATTCATGCTCGTGTGTGTGTGTGTATTCATGCTCGTGTGTGTGTGTGTGTGCACTGTTACAGAATGTTTAATGGCCCTGATAAAAACGGTAGCGGCAGGAAATATTTTATTCGCAACGTGTGAAAAACTGAAGCCATTACGAGAGAAGTGCTGATAGAGCGTTGAACGATTCTGAATCCAAACCACTTCAGTACATGCTAGCTGAGTTATATCTGTCATTACCTTTATATGCCTGAGATGAGAGTCTAGGCCGTGTTGGAAAAGCCCTACTAACGTCCTCCCTCCTACATACTCAACATACTACTACTCATACTAATTTTGACGTCAATTTGAGTATGTTTGAGTATGTGTACTAACTTCCGGGAAGATTTTTGTGTAAGGATCGATAGGTTACTTTTCCCACTCAACCTTCTTTGTCTAGCTTGTACCTTACAAAATGTAATTTGTGTTGCAATACGATTTTAAATGTGTGTGACTAAGAGTGCTCCGGTGGTGTAGTGGATAGAGCGCGTACCATATCGGCTCCGGCCTTCGTTGCAGTGGTCGCGGGTTCAAATCCGACCCGTGGACCTTTACTGCAGGTCATCCCCTCTCTCTCTCTGTCTGTCTCCCCATTTCAACTCTGTACTGTCTAATAAAGCTTGGAAATGCCAAAAAAAAAACGAAAAAGTAAGTTCCTGGGAGCACCTTTAAGCACAGACTTGCTAGAAATGGAATATATTCACAAGTATGTTTTAATTAATGTATAACCTGTGAAATATTTATTTTTAATATCACCATAAGCCTTTTATATGTACTAAACCTGTTGTGTCTCTCTCCCAGCCGGCACCATCTCCGGTGAAGAGATGCCCATCATCGCGCGGACGAACATCAAAGAGCACAGAGACAGTTTCTCATGTGAAAAGTTCAACTTCAGACTTCACCACAACATCACTTTCTACGTCTACGTGTCCAACTTCAGCTGGCCGAGCAAGATACAGGTAGGAGTGCGTGTGTGTGTGTGTGTGTGTGTGTGTGTGTGTGTGTGTGTGTGTGTGAAATACACAAGA
>CASHTC010000354.1:17500-22500 GCA_949357725.1 Hyperoplus immaculatus
TCATCTTATATTGCATAGGGGTGAATGTGTAGCTTTGTCACTTGAAGCATTAGACTCCCCACAACTTTCTCCGTTGTCTAAGAGAGCATTTAAACTTATTTCTATGAAAAGGAATCTATGTCCCAGGGGGCAGCCCTAAAGATGTCCTCACCTAGCACACAACCACAACTATAAACTGCCCTAAGACAAGTAGAACTCTTTTCACACACACACACACACACACACACACACACACACACACACACACACACACACACACACACACACACACACACACACACACACACACACACACACACACACACAGAGCCTAATGTGGGCAGTGAGTGTATCCCTGGCGGCACACTGACGTAATGGGGCAGTATAGGGCTGTGTGTGTGTGTGTGTGTGTTTGTGTGTGTGTGTGTGTGTGTGTGTGTGTGTGTGTGTGTGTGTGTGTGTGTGTGTGTGTGTTTATAGGGCTTATGGTTCTAAGGCACAGTGGAGGTGTCGAGTTTGTTCGTTTGGTTGGAACAGAAGCTTATAGGTTCTGTCATTCTGACCCTGCACCGTCCCTACACTATGTTTCCCACACAGGTTACTAGTTAAACTCATGTTACACCAGCCGTATTATGCAAAATCCCCTATACGGAACCGGCGTTCTATCATTATAAAATCGCTATTATGATATACGGAATGAGGTTTTTCTTCCCTCAGTCTTCCCTTGGCCCAGCTGTCCTGTTAATCCTAACCCAAAATTTCCCCATGTGTGATGTCACACTGGTAAAATGTAGGGTTATAGACAGTGAGACCATGAAACACTCTTTCTGCCTTTTCTCAGGCTAGGATGAACCGATTTTTTAAAATGTTTGCACATTTATACTACATAGGATCTCAGAGTTCAATGCACCTTCATATTTCCACCGGTGAAGTAGGGCTTTAAAGAGTATGAAGAGCGAAAAATCAGACAATGAACTGTATTAAAGCAACAGAGCATTTATTCAAACAATATTCCTTCAAACAGCAACATTACAATTACAAGGGACATTCCATCTAGATGTTTACATAACCTACTCTGGACATGCCCACACGTATGTAGGGCTGAATTACGCCAATAGCACATACATTATGCAAACTGTGTGTGTGTGTGTGTGTGTGTGTGTGTGTGTGTGTGTGTGTGTGTGTGTGTGTGTGTGTGTGTGTGTGTGTGTGTGTGTGTGTGTGTGTGTGTGTGTGTGTAAATAGGGCGATTTGTTTTACTTGAAGATATCTCCGTGAAATGAATGAGATTTTTGTGTGTGGTGATGTTTTCAGAAATGATTGATGAATATGCAAATGTGACAAAATCGTACTAACTATTCCACATTTGCATCTCGTAAATCCTGGTTTTACACATGTGCTACAACACAGGCACATGCACATTATGCAAAAGACCTTAAAGGTGCAGTGTGTAATATGACATCATCAAGAAAGTTCTAGAATGCAACGCTCCCTGGGTAACCCCACCCCTTTAGAATAATAACAGAAGCTACAGTGGCCTTCAAGGACAAGAACAATTCTAAATTCTAAACAATGCATCTGATGACATTCCAACCAACATGGATTCCTCCATAAGACTTGCCTGCTCAATGTACAAAATGTAATATTAATATTTGTAATTCTCCACTCAAGAGGATAATTCAGATTATTGGCAGAGGCTATTTTACACCAATTAGGACATATTTATGAATGAGGATATTGATTTTAGCTTATAAATTACTTAAAATGTTACACAGTGTCCCTTTAAAAGAGCACATTGCAGGTTACAAATATATAGAAATGTTTACATAACCTTCTCTGGAAATGCCCACACGTAGGTAGGTCTGAGTTACGCCAATGGCACAAACATTATGCCAAATGACCTTTAGCTGTTTACTAGTTTAGCTGACCTCTGCTTCTATTCATAGCCACTGCAGGGGAAAAGGGTCATTTTCGTAACTTGTAGGTATCCTCATGAAACTTTGCCAGTTGATTTACTAACTTTGAAAGAATAGTTATGTACATATACAGGTGATACTCGTATGATTAGAATATCATGGAAAATGAATTGGAATTGAGGCAAGAATTCATGCAAAAGGGGGCCCAAACCAAGTACTGAGTACATATGGATGATTATACTTTATAGAGGGCCGACATTTCTGTATTTAAAATCCCTTCTTTATTGATTTCATGTAATATTCAAATTTTTGAGATTTTGAAGCTGTTAGCTATAATAATAAAAATTATATATATATATCTATATTTATGTCTATATAATATATTATTTTCATCGTATAAGTTGAATTACTGAAATAAATGAACTTTTGCACGATATTCTAATTTTTCGAGTTTCACCTGTATACATATGTCCATCATATCCATAATTTTGCAAACGTTATATACCATTTTTTATGTTTTACAAGTCTGGAAAATCCATATAAATCATGTGTAATGTGAATTGTTATGAGAGAAAGTATCGCATTAGCAGCAGACTACAATCTGTCGCAGTCGAATATATAGATCATCTCTGAAATGTTCTCATATTATTATTGACACCATTTTCCCACAGTCTGGGGCCGGCCTGGATTCGTATAACTAATCAGAAAAGCCATGTTTTATTGATTGAGCCTGACACACACACACACGCACACGCACGCACACACACACACACACACACACACACACACACACACGCACATACGTACGTAGACATACACACACACGCACATACGTACGCAGACATACGTATACACACACACACAAGCACGCACGCACACACAAACACAAACACACACACAGGGACGTACGCACATGCAGACAAACACACACACACACACACACACACACACACATTATGGGAGCATGACCCAGATTCTACCCTCATCTTTTCTGTTTTCGAATTAATCAACTCGTTTAATTTGGCCAGAAGTTTCGTAACTCGACACCGTAACTGTTTCTAATTGGAACGTCTCCTTTTATAATTTAGCACAACATGTTATCTCAGCCGCAGAGGACTGGAATAAGTTAGAAATCACGACTTTGCTCTGAAAAAATAACTTGTTTTGTGGCTCCTTCAGGGTAAAACACTGCAGGCATAAACATTGTGTTGTCAAGCACTTGGTCAATTCTGAGATTTGTGTCTATTTGGCTTCCAAAACATGTGTTCTTTCATACTAGTGTAAATAATAGGTCCAAAATGTACATGTAGGTGTTTTTTTAAGACCTGTATGTACTGTGTATAGTATTTTTTGATTTATAAAGTGAAAAAAAAAATATGTTTCCAGAAACTGATGTGTAAAAACTTTGGACCACTTATATGTTGTAAATGGATTATAGAATATAACTCTGGCTTTATCTAACATCTAGATTTTTTTTTTTTTTTAATGAGATTCAAATCTAAGCATAATTAGTTAGATAATCTATTGCCAAATTTGCATATTTATTCAAACATTCCTTTCATTAACCCACACCACTAACAAGAACACAACTGGGTACAACAGCTTTCTCATCATATGCACCAAAGGTCTGGAATGAACTTCAAGCCACTCTAAAGCTGGAATCACTCCCACCACGCAGTACCTTTAAAAACATGTTACAATCAGCTCTAAAAGAACACTGCAACTGTTTTTAACCTGATGCCTTTTATTTATTTTTAATTTGTTTTTTTTAGCTGTATGTATTAGCTTGTTTCTATATAGCCTGTTATGAAGTGTAATTTTAGCATTGTGGTGCACTTTGTGTGTGTGTGTGTGTGTGTGTGTGTGTGGCCTTGTGCAAATTCTGCAACTTCTTTTCTGCTGCCTGTCTTGGCCAGGACTCCCTGTGAGAAGAGTTACTGTAACTCAATGGGACCTTCCTGGTGAAATAAAGGTTTAATAAATAAAAATAAAATTCCTAAACAAAAAATGCTGCACAAAAAAATAATTGTTTTAATCTCAGTAACCAACTGGCAAAGTCTCATGATGATATCTATACGTTTTAAAATGTTCCTCTATTCACCTGCAGTGTCTCGACTTAAAGCTGCAGTGTGTAGAATTTGGGGTTTTATTTCCTAGCAGATTTTGTAGAAAGTAATTATAATATCCATAAGTACATTTAATTTAGTGCCTAATAGCTGAACATTTTTATTATTATTTTATTTTTTTTCCCTTAGAAAGGGTCTCATATATGTCCATATTTCTGCATATTTTGGACCAAGGCCTAGTGCCGCCATCTTGAAAGTGTCATAGTTGGAATGTCATCAGGTGCATTGTTTAAAATTTAGAATTGTTCTTGTCCTTGAAGGCCACTGTAGCTTCTGTTATTATTCTAAAGGGGTGGGGTTACCCAGGGAGCGTTGCATTCTAGAACTTTGTAGAACTTACTTGATGATGTCATATTACACACTGCACACACACTGAAAAAAGTGTTTCATTCAAACAACTAAAACATTTTAGGGTAATGGTTCACATCAATATCTTATAGCTTGAGCCAATTTGGGGCGACTGTGGCTCAGTTGGTAGAGCGTGTCGTCTGATGACCAGAGGGTTGGAGGTTCGATCCCCGCTCTGCCACTTGTGTCGTGGTTGTTGTGTCCCTGGGCAGGACACTTCACCCACTTTGCCTCGTGTGAATGTCGATAGTTAGCCTGCTGCTATCAGTGTATGAATGTGTGTGAATGGTAACGTGGGAAAGGAAAACAGGTCTCCCTTGTAAAAGAGTCTTCGGTCTCAATGGGGTTTACCTGTAGAAATAAAGGTCAAAAAATGAAAAAAAAATTACTTACCTCAATCAATATTTCTTATGTCCATTAAAACTATTTCATAAAACTTTTTTAAAAAAATGACTGTTATACTATTAAAAAATGTATAGTTTTCTCGTTGAAAGAAGTCAATAAATTATGTTTTTTTATAATTATTTTTAATCTAAAACAATAAAATGTTAATTTAATCAAACAGTAAAACAAATAGGGGGCGCCTTTAGCTCAGTTGGTTCGATTCCAGCCCGCGGTCGTTCTCTGCATG
>CASHTC010000354.1:30000-55000 GCA_949357725.1 Hyperoplus immaculatus
CTCATATATGTCCATATTTCTGCATATTTTGGACCAAGGCCTAGTGCCGCCATCTTGAAAGTGTCATAGTTGGAATGTCATCAGGTGCATTGTTAAAATTTTGAATTGTTCTTGTCCTTGAAGGCCACTGTAGCTTCTGTTATTATTCTAAAGGGTTGGGGTTACCCAGGGAGCGTTGCATTCTAGAACTTTGTAGAACTTTCTTAATGATGTCATATTACACACTGCACCTTTAAACAATAATAACGGGTCATACATCAAAATCAAAACTCAAAACTACCCGTTTCCTTCAGACTAATTTCTAATTTTCATGATATCAATTCTATGTATCAACACTTGCATATCTGTACACCATACCGATGCACATGGATCAAATATCTATTTTTGGCTCGTAAACGTCTCGCCTTAGTCATGAAAAAAGGGTTGATGAACTTACACATGGACACACACAGGCGGACAACCCCAAAACATAAACACTCCTACCGCAACGGCCCCACATACAGCATGCTCAAATCCCTGGACGCATGCCCAAGTTACCAACGCAGTGATCTGTCTCTGCTCTAGTACAGCAGACTAGCAAACGGCCGGCCACACACACACACACACACACACACAGCCACACACACACACACACACACAGCCACACACACACACACACACACACACACACACACACACACACACACACACACACACACACACACACACACACACACACACACACACACACAGCCACACACACACACACACACACACACAGCCACACACACACACACACACACACACACACACACACACACACACACACACACACACACACACACACACACACACACACACACACAGCCACACACACACACACACACACACACACACACACACACAGCCACACACACACAGCCACACACACACACACACACACACACACACACACACACAGCCACACACACACACAGCCACACACACACACACACACACACACACACACACACACACACACACACACACACACACACACACACACACACACGGAGGAAACACATTGATGGATGGTGCACTCAGCGGGTCTTCGCAGCGCTGTAGCATCCAGACGTTTGTCAAAGTTTAAATGAACAAAGTGCTGAAGAAAACTGGAGTGTGTGTGTGTGTGTGTGTGTGTCTCTGCATGTGTGTGTCTGCGTGTGTGTGTCTCTGCGTGTCTCTGTGTGTGTCTCTGCATGTGTGTGTCTGCGTGTGTGTGTCTCTGTGTGTGTCTCTGCATGTGTGTGTCTGCGTGTGTGTGTGTGTGTGTGTCTCTGCATGTGTGTGTCTGCGTGTGTGTGTCTCTGCGTGTCTCTGTGTGTGTCTCTGCGTGTGTGTGTCTCTGCGTGTCTCTGTGTGTGTGTCTGCGTGTGTGTGTCTCTGCGTGTCTCTGTGTGTCTCTGTGTGTCTCTGCGTGTGTGTGTGTCTGTGTGTGTGTGTGTGTCAGACAAGGAGACAGAGAATGTTTGAAAACGTTTTTGGCAGAAAGTACATTGTGGCTGTTATGTAAGAGCTTTGGACATTGGCCTCAGACTAGAAAGATGTTCATACACAGTCATTACATTAGTTGTAGCACAGGTAACTTTTGGGGCTAGGCGAGGTTACTTAAACCTGCAGTGTGTAGAATTTTGGGTTTTATTTCCTAGCAGATTTTGTAGAAAGTAATTATAATATCCATAAGTACGTTTAATTTAGTGCATAATAGCTGGAAAAAAATGTTTTTAGTTATTATTTTTGCCCTTAGAAAGGGTCTCATATATGTCCATATTTCTGCATATTTTGGACCAAGGCCTAGTGCCGCCATCTTGAAAGTGTCATAGTCGGAATGTCATCAGGTGCATTGTTTAAAATGTAGAATTGTTCTTGTCCTTGAAGGCCACTGTAGCTTCTGTCCTTATTCTAAAGGGGTGGGGTTACCCAGGGAGCGTTGCATTCTAGAACTTTGTAGAACTTTCTTGATGATGTCACATTACACACTGCTCCTTTTAAGGGCAAGCAGGGTGTGTTTTAAAGTCTTAAACAATGCCAATACTGCAGATAAAGAATATCTTATGTCTACATTTGATATCTGATTTGATATTTGATAATTTCTTGCTGTAAGTTGTTCCAAGAGTCAGTGGGCACTGAAGCTAAAGGCTGAACATCTTTCCAAGCTCAGACCAGGCGAGAGCGGCAGCCAAAAAAGTTGTGAAATAAATTTAAAAAAAAATCTGCATTCAATTTAATTTTATTTTTTAAAGATAGTTTTTTGGGCATTTTCAAGCTTTATTGGTACGCGCTCCACACACTACCCACTACGCCACCGGAACGCACCAAAAAGAAGAGAAACTGCATTATTTTAATGATTTTACTGTATTTTATTTTAAATTCCAAATTAAATATTAACTACAAAACTTTTTTTTCCCCCTTTCCGACAGATCGCCTTCTCTCAGCACAACAGCATCATGGACCTGGTTCAGTTCTTTGTGACTTTCTTCAGGTAAGTTTCTCCTGTCTGCAACTTTTACTGTGTGTGTGTGTGTGTGTGTGTGTGTGTGTGTGTGTGTGTGTGTGTGTGTGTGTGTGTGTGTTATTGTGTGTGTTATTGTGTGTGTTATTGTGTGAGTGTGTGCGCGGTTCAAATCCCAGGAGTACTTTACAGAACTGGGCCATAACTTGAGCTCAGTGAGTTACAGTAGAAACACAGACACACACACACACACACACACACACACAAATACATACACAAATACACACACTCACACACACACACACACACACTCACACACACACACACACACACACACACACACACACATACATACACACACACACACACACACACACACACACACACACACACTCAGGCAGGCACAGTGGGTGGCAGCAGCCTAAGGCATTCACAGCAACAAGCTCCAGTGTTGGCAAACTGAGTGGGAGTTTGCAGCATCATCAACTGGTTAGACAAATACATAAACAAACAAACACCTGTTCTACACTATAGAAAGTTAGCAAACTACACTGGCTTACAGTGAAGTAAAATGTCTTATTTAATATGTACATAACTAAGTATCATCACTGGCCTGGCATCAAGAAAATAATAGAATAGAATATGTTTATTGTGCTTTGAGTCACAGAGAAATAAAGCGCTATATAAATCCAATTAATTATTATTATTATTATTATTATTATTATTATTATTATTATTATTATTATTATTGTTATTATTATTATTGTTATTATTATTATTATTATTATTATTATTATTATTATTATTATTATTATTATTATTATTATTATTATTATTATTATTATTATTATTATTATTATTATTATTATTATTTATTATTGTTATTATTATTATTATTTATTATCATTATTGTTATTATTATTATTATTATTATTATTATTATTATTATTTATTATCATTATTATTATTATTATTTTTATTATTATTATTATTATTAATAATATTATTATTTGTATTATCATTATTGTTATTATTATTATTATTATTATTATTATTATATATATATTATTGTTATTATTGTTATTATTGTTATTATTATTATTATTATTATTATTATTATTATTATTATTATTATTATTATTATTATTATTATTATTATTATTTCTGCCATTTGCACAGGAACAAGACAGTAAAGGTGCATTGGGATTCTTGTGCGAATCAGTCAGCTTCTTCCGTTAAATAAAAATGATATACATATATAAGATAGGATAGCATTATGATAAGAAAATGATGTGTATGTGTTATTATGTCAATGTTTACAATCATGTGCTGCATTGTTTTGTGTTTGGAGAGATAATATAAATCACTACTTTGTGTATGGGATTTTTTATTCAAACAGACGGGCGGATTTTTTTATTTTTTTTAATATCCGTATAAGTGTTCACACGTCCTACGTTATCCTATGGGCGGCTGTGGTGAAGTGTGTAGGGCGGTCGTCCTCTGGGTTACAGGGTCGGTGGTTCGATCCCCCGTCTCCCCGCCACATGTCCAAGTGTCCCTTTCTCTCTTCATTCATACAGTGGCAGTGAATGTTTATACATTGTTGCTCGCGCTGTAGAAGCAAATGTGATAGAAACACATCTCAGAATTAAATAAACTTACATCAAATGGGGCGCCCTTAGCTCAGTTGGTAGGGCGTCTTCCCCCCCCTCCCCCATGGGCCTCGGCCAGCAGCAGACCCGGGTTCGATTCCAGCCCGCGGTCGTTCTCTGCATGTTACTCCCCTCTCTGCCCCATTTCAACTCTGTCTCTACACTATCAATAAAAGCATAAACCCAGACACAGCAGCCAAACCCGTTGAGTTCAGTCTGGGTTTGTCTGGTAGTCGTTTATGTTTCAGGGCGTCATGGCGACAGGCGGTGGATTTAATGAGGAAGTGTTTTAGGAACGAAGTCTGCAGGCAAGATACTGCCACTCAGAGAAGGCACAGGACAAGTTTGTGTGTGTGTGTGTGTGTGTGTGTGTGTGTGTGTGTGTGTGTGTGTGTGTGTTTATATGAGTGAGTGTACTTCCTGTGTGTGTGTGTCTGTGGGTGCCGCTCTGTGTGTGTGTGTGTTTGTGTGTCTCTCTGTGTGTGTGTATGTCTCTCTCTCTCTCTCTCTCTCTCTATCTATCTATCTCTCTCTCTCTCTGTCTCTGTCTCTGTCTGTCTCTCTCTCTCTCTCTGTGTCTCTCTGCCTCTGTGTCAGTGTGCAGCCATGTGTAGGCAGTGAGGCCGGTGTGAGCCCGGGGCCGGCTCCGGGTCACCAGCGACCTTTATGCCGGGCATGATGTCATCAGGAGGGGACAGAGTCAGGTTCAGCCGGGAGAGCTCAGAGTTCCTGTGTGTGTGTGTGTTCTTTGCTTCCAGTATTTCTGTGTGTGTGAGAGAGAGAGAGTTAGTTAATTTGTGTGTGTGTGAGAGAGAGCGAGACTTAGTGTGTGTGTGTGTGTGTGTGTGTGTGTGTGTGTGTGTGTGTGTGTGTGTGTGTGTGCATCTGTGTTAGTGAATGCTGCGTGTGTGTGTTCTCTGCTTCCTGTGTGTGTGTTAGTGAATGCTGTGTGTGTGTTAGTCAATGCTGTGCGTGTGTTAGTGAATGCTGTGTGTGTGTTAGTGAATGCTGTGAGTTTGCGTGTGTGTGTGTTCTCTGCTTCCTGTGTGTGTGTGTGTGTGTGTGTGTGTGTGTGTGTGTGTGTGTGTGTGTGTGTGTGTGTTAGTGAATGCTGTGTGTGTGTTAGGCAATGCTGTGTGTATGTGTGTGTTAGTCAATGCTGTGTGTGTGTGTATGTGTGTGTTAGTGAATGCTGTGTGTGTGTGTGTTAGTGAATGCTGTGTGTGTGTATGTGTGTGTTAGTCAATGCTGTGTGTGTGTGTGTGTTAGTCAATGCTGTATGTGTGTGTATGTGTGTGTTAGTCAATGCTGTGTGTGTGTGTGTGTGTTAGTCAATGCTGTGTGTGTGTGTGTATGTGTGTGTTAGTGAATGCTGTGTGTGTGAGTTGTACTCTGCAGAGTCTGTGAGAAAAGGTTACGTGATAGAACAGCACAACTTTTTCTTGTTCTAGTTGGTTTCTATTTACTGCCCGTTGTTACATAAAGACATTTACATGAATCACTTTTTCTGTGCTGGTGAGAATATTCAGGTCAGTTTCTCACACACATTTACACACACACACACACACACACTTACACATCCACACACACACACACACACACACACACACACACACACACACAACATTTCCACAGTTGAAGCGAGGCTAATTTATGTAAAGTTTGTATTATATTTACTTGCATTAATCAATATTTTTTAGTGTCAAACCAGTTCACCAATATACCAACACACACACACACACACACACACACACACACACACACACACACACACACACACACACACACACACACACACACCAATATACTAACAACTTTACAAGTGTATGAAGCTCATTAGCCTCTTTTAGCTCAGAGTTCGGAGCGCAATTTACATTTACAATCATTTTCGGTCTCATAACAATACTGAATAAACATAAATTCTACACACACACACACACACACACACACACACACACATACACACACACACACGTACACACACGCACACACACACACATTACTGCAGTATTGTAAAAGGCAACACTGACTTGACAGAAATCTTTTTTTTTTAATGTTCGTTTTTGTATCCTCCAACATCTATCTTAAAAACAAATTGGTCTCAAAGCTTTGGTAAGCCTCGGCCTGGTTTCTATTGCTGCATGATTAATAGTGGATATAGTATATAGCTCTGTTGAGGCTACAGAATAATAGTGGATACAGTGTATCGCTCTGTGGAGGCTACACAATGTCAGTAATTAAAATAGATACAAACTGGAGTGGAAAGGAAGCTGGCAGCGAACATTTTTTTTTTTTTTAACCTTTATTTATACAGGTAAATCCCATTGAGTCCGAAGACTCTTTTTCAAGGGAGACCTGTTCCCATTCCCACGTTACCATTCACACACACATTCATACACCGATAGCAGCAGGCTAACTATTGACATTCACACAAGGCAAGGTGGGTGAAGTGTCTTGCCCAAGGACACAACAACTATGACACAGGTGGCAGGGCGGGGATCGAACCTCCAACCCTTTGATCATCGGCCGACCCGCTCTACCACCTGAGCCACAGTCGCCCAAACATATCAAGGGATAGATATCAGTCTCAAATGGTTAGACTGAAAATACCAAACAACATTATTTAATCATGGAAGTTATTGTACTATGGCAGTGCTTCCCAAATGGTGGGGCGCGCTCCCCTGGGGGGGGGGGGGCGCCGTGAGTTGTCATGGGGGGGCGCGGGCTGCCTTGATTACCAACTGACCAAAAGAAAAACTGCCAGCAAGCGCAATGTGTGCTTATGTATGGTCATATCCGCGCGAAAGGCCGCGATTTGCAGTAAATAAATGTCCACGTGTGTCTCCAAGTGTCTCTGTAGGCTATTTAAAAAGAAATCAAGCAAGTAGACTAATGATAACATTAATGAATTATTGGTTATCACATCACAGAAGGCCTATTGGCCTATAATAATAATAAAACACCACCTTAACTATGTTTACAGTTTAAAAATGTTTTGAATGAAATGCAAACCTCAGTGAATCATTTGCTCTTGTTTCTCTGTCCTGAGATTCACACAGACTGAGCAGTCTTGTTTAAATGTTACAAATTGAGCTAATAAACTGAACTTTGAATTTTTTTGCTGCAGAAGTTATTTCAGCTAACTTTTGTTATCTGATTTGATAATAAGGTGATTGTATGCAGAATGCTCGTGCCAGAAACTCATACAGTGGTTTTGTACAGATAAATAAATACATATTAACAGGTTCTCAATAGTATTTCAATTTAGAGGGGGGAGGCGCGAAAAAATTTCTGTCCCCTGGGGGGGCATGACAGAAAATAATTGAGGACCACTGTACTATGGATGGTATCATTTTAGGCATAAATACAATGCTGGGATACGAGCAGACGGTATTGTTCTATGTTAGATGTGGTATTTGTGTACATTCAGGTGTTTATGTGACTAAACCTTGTCTGTTTGCGTCTGTATATTTCTCCTATACAACCATCTTTAACGGACATTATCTCAACATTAGTTTTTTTTTCAATACTCTGAACCAAAAATCTCAACTTCTAAAGCACTTACATCAACTTAACTTCCCACAGTCATTCTTAGCACTATTCTGAAGGTTATTACAGAAGGTTGTTGTTAACTGCTTACTTAACCCTGTGAAACCCAAGCATTGATTTTGTTGATGTAGGATTTGTTTCTCCTTTTTAAAATTGTTTTAGCAAGCCTCTGATCAGGAAAATATATTTTTAAAAAAAAATAAAAAAATTCCTGAGGATTTTGAGAAAACGTTGCAAAATTGCAACAACGGGTCTTAGTGGTTACAAATTTAGGGTTAGGGTTAGGGTTGGGGTTAGAGGGTTAGGGTTAGAGGGTTAGGGGTTAGGGTTAGAGGGTTAGGGTTAGGGGGTTAGGGTTAGGGTTAAGGTTAGGGTTAAGGTTAGGGGTTAGGGTTAGGGTTAGAGGGTTAGGGTTAGCGGTTAGGGTTAGAGGGTTAGGGTTAGGGTTAGAGGGTTAGGGGTAGGGTTAGGGTTAGAGGGTTAGGGGTAGGAGTAGGGGTAGGGTTAGGGTTAGGGGTTAGGGGTTAGGGTTGGGGTTAGGGGTTAGTGTTAGGGTTAGGGTTGGGGTTGGGGTTAGGGTTAGAGGGTTAGGGTTAGGGTTAGGGTTAGAGGGTTAGGGTTAGTGGGTTTGGGTTAGGGGTTGGGGTTAGGGTTAGAGGGTTAGGGTTAGAGGGTTAGGGTTGGGTTTGGGGTTAGGGGTTGGGGTTAGGGTTAGAGGGTTAGGGTTAGGGTTGGGGTTAGGGGTTGGGGTTAGGGTTAGAGGGTTAGGGGTTAGGGTTGGGGTTAGGGTTAGGGTTAGGGGTAGGAGTAGGGGTAGGGTTAGGGGTTAGGGGTTAGGGTTTGGGGTTAGGGTTGGGGTTGGGGTTAGGGTTAGAGGGTTAGGTTTAGGGTTAGGGTTGGGGTTAGGGTTAGAGGGTTAGGGTTAGAGGGTTAGGGTTAGGGTTAGTGGGTTAGGGTTAGGGTTAGGGGTTGAGGTTAGGGTTAGGTTTAGGTTTAGGGTTAGAGGGTTAGGGTTGGAGTTATGGTTAGGGGTTGGGGTTAGGGTTAGAGGGTTAGGTTTAGGGTTAGAGGGTTAGGGTTAGAGGGTTAGGGGGTTAGGGTTAGGGTTAGGGTTGGGGAGTTAGTGTTAGGGTTAGGGTTAGGGTTAGAGGGTTAGGGTTAGGGTTAGTTAGGGTTAGGGTTGGGGTTAGGGGTAGGGTTAGGCTTAGGGTTAGGGGTTAGGGTTGGGGTTAGGGTTAGGGTTAGAGGGTTAGGGTTAGGGTTAGGGCTAAAGGGGTAGGGTTTGGGTTAGGGTTAGGGTTAGACGGTTAGGGTTAGGGTTAGTGGGTTAGGGTTAGGGGTTGAGGTTAGGGTTAGGGTTAGGGTTAGAGGGTTAGGGTTAGGGTTGGGGTTGGGGTTGGGGTTAGGGGTTGGGGTTAAGGTTAGAGGGTTAGGGTTAGGGTTGGAGTTGTGGTTAGGGGTTGGGGTTAGGGTTAGAGGGTTAGGGGTTAGGGGTTAGGGTTTGGGTTAGGGTTAGGGTTAGAGGGTTAGGGTAGGGTTAGGGTTAGGGTTGGGGGGTTAGGGTTAGGGTTAGGGTTTGGGTCAGGGTTAGGGTTCGTGGGTTAGGGTTAGGGTTAGAGGGTTAGGGTTAGGGTTAGGGTTGGAGGGTTAGGGTTAGGGTTAGTTGGTTAGGGTTAGGGTTAGAGGGTTAGGGTTAGGGTTAGGGTTAGGGGATTAGGGTTAGAGGGTTAGGGTTAGGGCTAAAGGGTTAGGGGTAGGGTTAGGGTTAGGGTTAGAGGGTTAGGGTAAGGTTTAGTGGGTTAGGGTTAGGGTTAGGGGTTGAGGTTAGGGTTAGGTTTAGGGTTAGAGGGTTAGGGTTACGGTTAGGGTTGGAGTTGTGGTTAGGGGTTGTGGTTAGGGTTAGGGTTAGAGGGTTAGGGTTAGTGGGTTAGGGTTGGGGGGTTAGGGTTAGGGTTTGGGTTGGGGTTAGGGTTAGGGTTAGGGTTAGGGGTAGGAGTAGGGGTAGGGTTAGGGGTTAGGGGTTAGGGTTTGGGGTTGGGGTTAGGGTTGGGGTTGGGGTTAGGGTTAGAGGGTTAGGTTTAGGGTTAGGGTTGGGGTTAGGGTTAGAGGGTTAGGGTTAGGGTTAGTGGGTTAGGGTTAGGGTTAGGGGTTGAGGTTAGGGTTAGGTTTAGGTTTAGGGTTAGAGGGTTAGGGTTGGAGTTATGGTTAGGGGTTGGGGTTAGGGTTAGAGGGTTAGGTTTAGGGTTAGGGGGTTAGGGTTAGGGTTAGGGTTGGGGAGTTAGTGTTAGGGTTAGGGTTAGGGTTAGAGGGTTAGGGTTAGGGTTAGTGGGTTTGGGTTAGGGGTTGGGGTTAGGGTTAGAGGGTTAGGGTTAGAGGGTTAGGGTTAGTGGGTTTGGGTTAGGGGTTGGGGTTAGGGTTAGAGGGTTAGGGTTAGAGGGTTAGGGTTGGGTTTGGGGTTAGGGGTTGGGGTTAGGGTTAGAGGGTTAGGGTTAGGGTTGGGGTTAGGGGTTGGGGTTAGGGTTAGAGGGTTAGGGGTTAGGGTTGGGGTTAGGGTTAGGGTTAGGGGTAGGAGTAGGGGTAGGGTTAGGGGTTAGGGGTTAGGGTTTGGGGTTGGGGTTAGGGTTGGGGTTGGGGTTAGGGTTAGAGGGTTAGGTTTAGGGTTAGGGTTGGGGTTAGGGTTAGAGGGTTAGGGGTAGAGGGTTAGGGTTAGGGTTAGTGGGTTAGGGTTAGGGTTAGGGGTTGAGGTTAGGGTTAGGTTTAGGTTTAGGGTTAGAGGGTTAGGGTTGGAGTTATGGTTAGGGGTTGGGGTTAGGGTTAGAGGGTTAGGTTTAGGGTTAGAGGGTTAGGGTTAGAGGGTTAGGGGGTTAGGGTTAGGGTTGGGGAGTTAGTGTTAGGGTTAGGGTTAGGGTTAGAGGGTTAGGGTTAGGGTTAGTTAGGGTTAGGGTTGGGGTTAGGGGTAGGGTTAGGCTTAGGGTTAGGGGTTAGGGTTAGGGTTGGGGTTAGGGTTAGGGTTAGAGGGTTAGGGTTAGGGTTAGGGCTAAAGGGGTAGGGTTTGGGTTAGGGTTAGGGTTAGACGGTTAGGGTTAGGGTTAGTGGGTTAGGGTTAGGGGTTGAGGTTAGGGTTAGGGTTAGGGTTAGAGGGTTAGGGTTAGGGTTGGGGTTGGGGTTGGGGTTAGGGGTTGGGGTTAAGGTTAGAGGGTTAGGGTTAGGGTTGGAGTTGTGGTTAGGGGTTGGGGTTAGGGTTAGAGGGTTAGGGGTTAGGGGTTAGGGTTTGGGTTAGGGTTAGGGTTAGAGGGTTAGGGTAGGGTTAGGGTTAGGGTTGGGGGGTTAGGGTTAGGGTTAGGGTTTGGGTCAGGGTTAGGGTTAGGGTTAGGGTTAGGGTTAGAGGGTTAGGGTTAGGGTTAGGGTTGGAGGGTTAGGGTTAGGGTTAGTTGGTTAGGGTTAGGGTTAGAGGGTTAGGGTTAGGGTTAGGGTTAGGGGATTAGGGTTAGAGGGTTAGGGTTAGGGCTAAAGGGTTAGGGGTAGGGTTAGGGTTAGGGTTAGAGGGTTAGGGTAAGGTTTAGTGGGTTAGGGTTAGGGTTAGGGGTTGAGGTTAGGGTTAGGTTTAGGGTTAGAGGGTTAGGGTTACGGTTAGGGTTGGAGTTGTGGTTAGGGGTTGTGGTTAGGGTTAGGGTTAGAGGGTTAGGGTTAGTGGGTTAGGGTTAGGGGGTTAGGGTTAGGGTTAGGGTTGGGGGGTTAGGGTTAGGGTTTGGGTTGGGGTTAGGGTTAGGGTTAGGGTTAGGGGTAGGAGTAGGGGTAGGGTTAGGGGTTAGGGGTTAGGGTTTGGGGTTGGGGTTAGGGTTGGGGTTGGGGTTAGGGTTAGAGGGTTAGGTTTAGGGTTAGGGTTGGGGTTAGGGTTAGAGGGTTAGGGTTAGGGTTAGAGGGTTAGGGTTAGGGTTAGTGGGTTAGGGTTAGGGTTAGGGGTTGAGGTTAGGGTTAGGTTTAGGTTTAGGGTTAGAGGGTTAGGGTTGGAGTTATGGTTAGGGGTTGGGGTTAGGGTTAGAGGGTTAGGTTTAGGGTTAGGGGGTTAGGGTTAGGGTTAGGGTTGGGGAGTTAGTGTTAGGGTTAGGGTTAGGGTTAGAGGGTTAGGGTTAGGGTTAGGGTTAGTTAGGGTTAGGGTTGGGGTTAGGGTTAGGTTTAGGGTTAGGGGTAGGGTTAGGCTTAGGGTTAGGGGTTAGGGTTAGGGTTGGGGTTGGGGTTAGGGTTAGGGTTAGAGGGTTAGGGTTAGGGTTAGGGCTAAAGGGGTAGGGTTTGGGTTAGGGTTAGGGTTAGACGGTTAGGGTTAGGGTTAGTGGGTTAGGGTTAGGGGTTGAGGTTAGGGTTAGGGTTAGGGTTAGAGGGTTAGGGTTAGGGTTGGGGTTGGGGTTAGGGGTTGGGGTTAAGGTTAGAGGGTTAGGGTTAGGGTTGGAGTTGTGGTTAGGGGTTGGGGTTAGGGTTAGAGGGTTAGGGGTTAGGGGTTAGGGTTTGGGTTAGGGTTAGGGTTAGAGGGTTAGGGTAGGGTTAGGGTTAGGGTTGGGGGGTTAGGGTTAGGGTTTGGGTCAGGGTTAGGGTTCGTGGGTTAGGGTTAGGGTTAGAGGGTTAGGGTTAGGGTTAGGGTTGGAGGGTTAGGGTTAGTTGGTTAGGGTTAGGGTTAGAGGGTTAGGGTTAGGGTTAGGGGATTAGGGTTAGAGGGTTAGGGTTAGGGTTAGGGCTAAAGGGTTAGGGGTAGGGTTAGGGTTAGGGTTAGAGGGTTAGGGTTAGGTTTAGTGGGTTAGGGTTAGGGTTAGGGGTTGAGGTTAGGGTTAGGTTTAGGGTTAGAGGGTTAGGGTTACGGTTAGGGTTGGAGTTGTGGTTAGGGGTTGTGGTTAGGGTTAGGGTTAGAGGGTTAGGGTTAGTGGGTTAGGGTTAGGGGGTTAGGGTTAGGGTTAGGGTTGGGGGGTTAGGGTTAGGGTTTGGGTTAGGGTTAGGGTTAGAGGGTTCGGGTTAGGGTTAGGGTTGGAGGGTTAGGGTTAGGGTCAGGGTTAGGGTTAGTTAGGGTTAGGGTTGGGGTTAGGGTTAGAGGGTTAGGGTTGGGGTTAGGGTTAGAGGGTTAGGGTTAGGGTTAGGGCTAAAGGGTTAGGGGTGGGGTTAGGGTTAGGGTTAGAGGGTTAGGGTTAGGGGTTAGGGGTTGAGGTTAGGGTTAGGGTTAGGGTTAGAGGGTTGGGGTTGGGGTTGGGGTTAGGGGTTGGGGTTAAGGTTAGAGGGTTAGGGTTAGGGTTGAAGTTGTGGTTAGGGGTTGGGGTTAGGGTTAGAGGGTTAGGGTTAGGGTTAGGGTTAGAGGGTTAGGGTTAGGGTTAGGGTTAGAGGGTCAGGGTTAGGGGTAGGGTTGGGGTTGGGGTTAGGGTTAGAGGGTTAGGGGTAGGGTTAGGGGTTAGGGGTTAGGGTTGGGGTTGGGGTTAGGTTTAGGGTTAGGCGTAGGGTTAGGGTTAAGGTTTAGGGTTGGGGTTAGGGTTAGGGGTTAGGGTTAGGGTTAGGGTTGGGGTTAGGTTTAGGGTTTGGGGTAGGGTTAGGGTTAGGGGTTAGGGTTGGGGTTGGGGTTAGGGTTAGGGTTAGAGGGTTAGGGGTAGGGTTAGGGTTTAGGGGTTAGGGGTTAGGGTTAGGGTTACCCTTTTTATCTTTTGCAGATCTCACACATGTATATACTGTAAATTATTATACTATAAAGGAAGACTGGGATTCAACGGGAGTAATTTTTCAAAACAAAAGTTTTGTATTTGTGTTATAGTTTTAGGCTAAAGTTTAAGGTTATTTAGTTTTATATAAAACTAAATGACTTTAAACCTTAAACTTTAGTGAACTTTAGCTTAAAACACAAATAATACACAATTTACTCATGATAAGTGATTGGGCCTTTTGTTTTGAAAAATGACTCCCATTGAAGCCCAGTGTTGCGTTTTTGCAACATTAAAAGAAATCACTGAAAATCATGTAAATTTAACTTTTTTAGTTTGGTTATTGAAGTAATATGGTACAGAACAACTTTACAATACAGGAAAAAAATATTAAAGGTCAAGAACTTACTTGGAAAATTGTTAAAATTGATCCAACAGAGAGAGCTGGGAGCTCAGTGGGAGTCATCCATGTTGTTTGAATTTGAAATGTTGCTGTTCTTACAATATTAATATTTTCCCGCCGAAATTGGTGATTTGATACATTGTATAGTCTGGAGTGCTGGAATATGTAGTATTTGTGTACATTTAGTCCTGGAAAATGACTACAAAACAGCTTCCAAGAGATGTTGCAAATTTACAACAGTGAGTCTCAGAGGGCTAATGATTTTCTTCTTGAAAACATGGCGAAAATCATTTTTAAGATCTGATTAGCTGTACAATGTCCTTTTCACAAAGATAACACAAACACACACACACAGGCGCACACACACACACACACACACACACACCCACATACACACACACACACACGCACACTCACACACACACACACATCCTTTTGAATCCTTTCTCATCTTTAAAAAATGGCCGTAATTAAAGAGCCTTTAAGCCTCTACTCTCCCCACAGTCTGAGCTGCTAATTGGTGACACTGCCGTTCAGTTTGGTCCAATTACTAGCAGCTCTTTGCCCGCTCGCTCGATTAGCAATCACTTTCTCTCTCACTGTGTGTGTGTGTGTGTGTGTGTGTGTGTGTGTGAGTGCGAGTGTGTGTGTGTGAGTGTGAGTGTGAGTGTGTTTGTGTGTCTTTCTCTCTCACTATCTTTCCCCCTAAAGCTACTCTGCATTAAGTGGCTCATAAGACTTCCCCGCAGCTTGCCTACTTCATTTCAAATTGACCATTCCCTTTTCTAAACAATAGCCCTGCGTTCCGAATACTACATCTGACCAGGCTCTAAACAAGCCCCCCTCCTCTGAAACTGCACAGTGCACCTTTAATCAAATGATGAAAAAAGGCAGAGGTATACAATGTGTACATGTTTTATAAAAAGACATATAGAGGGCCAACAGTAGATATTAGCTGTTGTATGTGTGTGTGTGGTTTCCAGTGTATGTGTGTGTGTGTCCGGAGGCAGCTATCCAGAGCTCTGAGTTGATTTGCTAGTTGTGTCCACTGAAAGCTGTTTCCGATCGTGTGCTATCTGTAGCTCGTGTTCAACCAATAGCTTATTGATTTTACACTCTGCCCGCTGGCCCTGTGTGTGGGTGTGTGTGTGTATGTGTGCACATGTGTGTGTGTGTGTGTGTGTGGGTGCGTGCGTATGTGGATGGATGTATGCATGCATGCTTGTGTGTAGTTCCTGAGTGAGCGTATACCCATGACAAAGGCATTAAGAAAAACTATATAAAAATAGCATTCTTTGCACTGAGGGTCTCGTTTGCTGTTACATCTTCGTCAGTGGAAAAAATTGACTGTTTTAGAAATATTTAAAAGTTCCTCATAGCACCTTTAATGTGTGAACTATAAAGGTTTGTTTTGCAGCCTCTACATACCAAGACTCTCCAAACTTCATATTGTGTTGGAAGCTGAGTGGTGGATTGTATTGTTTCAGAACTATTTAAAAGTTCCTCATAGCTACTTTAAACCGGGTGCTTTATTTCGTAGCAGTAGCAATGGCCATGTTGTCCGTGGTCCCTGGAGGATGGAGGGTGGAGGGGGGGTTTCCTGGGTGAAGCATCCCAGGTCGAGGGGTCGACATGTGGACCGAAGAGGCGGCGTCGGCAGCCTCTCCTACAGGGCTGGAGCTCCAAATGTCACGCTCATTACAGAAGTTATACCCTTTACAATGCTGTCACACACACACACACTCACACACACATAAGTGCGCACACACACACATACAGGCAGTGGCACATACACACACACGCACGCCACGCACACAGGCAGTGACGCACACACACACATACACGCAGTGGCACGGACACGCACTCACACACACACACACACAGGCAGTGGCACAGACACACACACACACACACACACCCAAACACACACACACACACACACACACAAGTTCAATGTCTGGAGGGCAAAGTTATCTGGCCAAACACAAAGCTTCTCTCTCAACCGAACTTCAAAACAAAGACTTAACAACCGGAAATCCCACAGAAACTGCTGAGGACAGCACAGCAGCTACCGAACAACACTCCTCTTCATCTAGCCCTGTGTGTGTGTGTGTGTGTGTGTGTGTGTGTGTGTGTGTGTGTGTGTGTGTGTGTGTGTGTGTGTGTGTGTGTGTGTTGGACTGAAATCCCCAGCTGCTTGCGGTCACCAAAGGTTTTGTGTTTCACCAAAGATTTTCAGAAATTGCTTTTGCCTTCATACTGTGATTTTCGTCTTATTTTCTTTTTGTGACACACACACACACACACACACACACACACACACACACACACACACACACACACACACAGACACACACACACACACACACACACACACACACACACACACACACACACACACACACACACACACACAGACCCTTGTATGTATTCCCAGAGGACCGGCTTCATCTGTCCTGATGACGACAAATCACTTCCTGACTGGTTGACAGCACTCAGCCTTTCCTCTGCTACTCTATGGAACGTGATACTGCATTAGATAGACCGTGTGTGTGTGTGTGTATGTATAGCTACTAAGACTGCTGCTTACATTATTTTTTTTTCAAATTATCATATCTGCAGATACTGACGAAATGCAATGTGGATAAAATGACCCCCTGATAACATGCCAGTTAGGGGATAACACTGTAAGCATACAACTTACCATTGCCTGTTTTCCTTGTTTATTTTAGTTTCAACAGTAACTTATTCTGTTCGCTCTACCAACTTATTCTTATTTTCTAAATGCATTTTAATTGTTTCTTTTTTTTTAACAGCACAAACACACAACCGACCAAGTGAACACACAGACAATAGACGAAACAAAATACAGGTCTACAGCTTTTATGCACTAAATTAAACGTACTTATGGATTTTCTCCATATATCTTTCTAATAACTTTTTGATTGGACTGAGGCTAATATAAATGCACCTACTGAAACAATATTAGATTTCCACCTAGATTATGTGTGAAGCAATATTTTGATTTGTATTGTAAACCACTTTGGACGACTCTGGTTGATTTTAAATGTGCTATATAGATCAATTTGACCTGTACCAAAAACATGGAGCTCAAAGGCTTTTGTTTGTTCATGTTAACCTATTCCGAGGGTCGCTCATGGTGTTGTGGTTAGTGAAGTAAATATGCCAAAAAATAATCTTAATCTCTTTGGGTGACTGTGGCTCAGGTGGTAGAGCGGGTCGGCCGATGATCAAAGGGTTGGAGGTTCAATCCCCGTCCTGCCACCTGTGCCATGGTTGTTCTGTCCTTGGGCAAGACACTTCACCCACCTTGCCTCGTGTGAATGTCGATAGTTAGCCTGCTGCTATCGATGTATGAATGTGTGTGTGAATGGTAACGTGGGAAAGGAAAACAGGTCTCCCTTGCAAAAGAGTCTTCGGTCTCAATGGGATTTACCTGTAGAAATAAAGGTTAAAAAAAAGAAAAAAAGAGAGAGAAATGTAACCCTATTCTTTGACTATATACTTTGGAAAATCAACTCGTATCAACAATCGCATGAGTTACATTTTCTGCTCTGTGATTTGTCGGCTCAAAAAGGGCTTGAATCAAATCCAGCCGTTGATTACTGTTGTGAGGTCACGTCCACTGTCACTCATTCATATTAATTTACTGACTGACTCGATGACAGGGCTAAATGTAATTTGTCTGATGTGGATTTAAAGTGCCGCTGTCCGCAGCTGGTGTGTGTGTGTATGTTTGTGTGTGTGTGTGTGTGTGTGTGTGGGGGTGTGGGGGTGTGTGTGTGTGTGTGTGTTGTTTGTGAGGAGAACAGAGCGGGTCACTTATCAGTCAAATTCCCTCATAGATTTTGTCTCATAAACTTACAATGATTTTTCTAGCACTTGGTCAATTATGAGATTTTTTGCCTGTTTTGCTTCCATAACATGTCTTCTTTCATACTCTATCTCTCTCTCCCTCTCTCTCCCTCTCTTCCATAACATGTCTTCTTTCATACCTCTCTCTCTCTCCCTCTCTCTCCCTCTCTTCCATAACATGTCTTCTTTCATACTCTCTCTCTCTCCCTCTCTCTCTCCTCTCTTCCATAACATGTCTTCTTTCATACTAGTATAAATCAAAGGTCCAACATGTACATTCAGGTGTTTATTTGACTAAACCTTGTCTGTTTGCGTCTGTATATTTCTCCTATACAACCATCTTTAACGGACATTATCTCAACATTTTTTTCAATACTCTGAACCAAGAATCTCAACTTCTAAAGCACTTACATCCACTAAACTTTCCATGATCATTCTCAGCACTTTTCTGAAGGTTATTACAGAAGGATTTGTTCATATGTTGTTCACTGTCTGATTTATGAGACATTTCGTTTTTTGCAAATATCATTTAAGTAACTCTGTGTCCCCCCCCCCCCCCCTCTCTCTCTCTCTCTCTCTCTCTCTCTCTCTCTCTCTCTCTCTCTCTCTCTCTCTCTCTCTCTCTCTCTCTCTCTCTCTCTCTCTCTCTCTCTCTCTCTCTCTCTCTCTCTCTCTCTCTCTCTCTCTCTCTCTCTCTCTCTCTCTCTCTCTCTCTCTCTCTCCTCTCTTCTCTCTCTCTCTCTCTCTCTCTCTCTCTCTAGCTGTTTCCTGTCTCTGTTGCTGGTTGCTGCTGTAGTTTGGAAAGTTAAACAGACCTGCTGGGCCTCAAGACGGAGAGAGGTAGGACAGTGTGTGTGTGTGTGTGTTCAGGTGTATTGACGGAGAGAGGTAGGACAGTGTGTGTGTGTGTGTGTTCAGGTGTATTGACGGAGAGAGGTAGGACAGTGTGTGTGTGTGTGTGTTCAGGTGTATTGTTGTTTACGATTTCATTTGTATCGTGTCACACAAGTTTTCATCTTTAGGGAAGTTATAATGTGTTTACACTACGTGTGTGTGTGTGTGTGTGTGTGTGTGTGTGTGTCTTCTATGCAGGTCTGCAGCTGTGTGTGTGTGTGTGTGTCCTCTATGCAGGTCTGCATCTGTGTGTGTGTGTGTCTGCATCTGTGTGTGTGTGTGTGTCTGCATATGTGTGTGTGTGTGTGTCCTCTGTGTGTGTGTGTGTGTGTGTGTGTGTGTGTGTGTGTGTGTCTACATCTGTGTGTGTGTGTGTGTGTGTGTGTGTCTGCATCTGTGTGTGCGTGTGTCCTGCATCTGTGTGTGTGCGTGTCCTCTATGTGTGTGTGTGTGTGTGTGTGTGTGTGTGTGTGTATTATAGCACTTAGTGTATTATATATTCTATAGTTGGAAGAAGGGTCAGTTGTGAATATGAAATGAAGCAGCATCTGTTGAGTCTCTGTGATACATCACTCCATTCCAGCTCACTTAGCGTCAGTCGGTGTGAGTTAATTGGGTCATGAGCAGTACTAATTAAGGAGGATGGCCTTGTTTATCATCACCGCGACAACTGAGCTCGTTAAGAGAGGGAGGGAGGGAGGGAGGGAGGGGGGAGAGGGAGGGAGAGAGAGAGGGAGGAGAGAGGCAGAGAGAAAGAGGGAGAGAGAGGGAATGGGGGGAGAGAGAGAGAGAGAGAGGTAGAGAGAGTGAGAGGGAAGAGAGAGAGAGAGTGGCAGAGAGGGAGAGGGGGGAGAGAGAGAGCGGGAGAGAGAGGGAGAGAGGGAGGAGAGAGGGGGAGGGAGAGAGAGGGGGGAAAGAGAGAGGGGGGAGGGAGGGAGAGAGAGAAAGGGAGGGAGGGAGGGAGAGGGGGGACAGATAGAGAGAGAGAGAGAGAGAGAGAGAGGGAGAGAGAGAGAGAGAAAAAAGGAGAGAGAGAGAGATGGGGGAGAGAGAGAGAGATACTGGTGACATTAATACACCCTTCACAACTGCAGTGGGAGGAGTTATGGAGGAGTCAAGAGTGTGTTTAGTTTAGACTGTGACACACACTCACACAGCTCACACACACACACACACACACACACACACACAGCTCACACTAGCTCTTAATCCGATCTCATCCATTTTGAAAGACCATAAAAAGTAACACATCATGTCACAGACTTAATAGCACAGAAACACACACATAGACACACACACACACACACACACACACACACACACGCACACACACACGCACACACAAACACACACCAACAACAAGTGTATTTAGACACAACAGTTCCCTGTAGAGACACACACACACACACACGCACACAAACCCACACCAACAACAAGTATATTTAGACACAGCAGTTCCCTGTAGAGTGTGTGTGGATTAGACCCAATACAAACAGACTATTATGGCGCTTTTCCACCGCATGGTATCAGCTCGACTCGACTCGACTCGACTCGCATTTTTGGCTTTTCCACCGCAATTTCATGGTACCTGGTACCACGTAGTGGCTGCTTTTTTGGTATCGCCTCGCTCTAGGGTCCAAGCGAGCTGAGCCGATGCTAAAAGGTGACGTCGGCAGACGGCCGGCCACTGATTGGCCAGAGACTATTGTCTGGCCAATCAGTGGCCAGAGACTACCGGCTTCATTCTGTTGTTTATTCTCCCCAACTCTCCGGGACTTTTGAGTGTATTTCCGCCGCGTGCAGCCTACTCTGGCTCTCTTTCATTTGATTTGCATCACAGATCCGAATTTATTTTCCATATATTCGCTAAGCTCACCCAGTGTTGGTTGTTGGGGAAGTTACTTACATACGAGAGGAGACATGTAGGGCAGCTAGCAGCTAGGCTAAATAGTAGCCAGCTGGGACAGACATGATAGCGAGCGATTACATTACAAGCCTCGGACTGAACTGATTACCTCAATAAAATATTCAGGCTGAGACATGGCTTGCATTTGAAAACACGTATCCTGAAACAAGCACTAAACAGTCAACTTTATCATGCCCGTGTTTACGTGCATAGGGATGTACGTGACGCATCCCTACAGCTGACTGTGTGGCAGAGTCACACATCGGGACAACAACTATCCCTCTTAATGGCCCGTAGCAATATTCTTCTACTTCTTTTAGCAAACAGATACAAGGGGGTATTTCTTAAAAAAAAATTCATCCGTGTTTTTGGCGGTTGGTTCAGTTAATAGTGCAACAACTGCTCGTAATTTCTGCTTTGCTACTTTGCTCCGGAGTAGGCTTTCAGCCCCTTACGACGACCCCGCCCACGTTCAGCAGGTACTATTTGCGGTGGAAAACGACCCGTGCTGCTACCAAACCAAGTTGAGTCGAGTCGAGTTGAGTCGAGTCGAGCTACATGTGCGGTGGAAAAGCGCCATTATATTATACATGGCTGCTCTGTAGCAACAATGATGGCTCCCCATTGACTCACATACAACACTGAAAAAATGAAAAATGAAAATGCATGAAAAACTATTGAGAAAAAGAGCAATGGTTGTTACTGTAAAGGGAAGAGTGGAGCTGCTTGATTGATTTGGCGTGTGTGTGTGTGTGTGTGTGTGTGTGTGTGTGGGGCCTAACATGTTTTTGTAGCACTATACTATAACATAATCACAATAGTTCAACCTTTTCAATTAAATTTCCCAAATTATTTATAGTTGACAGCCGGTAAGAATAGGTCCTCTTTCAAATCCAACACCTTCAAATGTGAGTGAAACATATTGTCCGTGCTGGATTCATTGGCATTTTTGAATGTTTTAAATGTGCATATAAACATCATCACAGAACGGAGACACTATGTCACCAGGCCTCGTTAAAAATACACTGATATTTTCTCGCTGTTTTGCTGTTCAAGGGCTTGTATGCTGACACTCAACACTTTATCTTTTTTTATTAAAGATCATTTTTGGCATTTTCAAGCTTTATTAGACAGTACAGAGTTGAAATAGGGAGACAGAGAGAGAGAGAGAGAGAGAGGGGGGGGGGGGGGGGGTGACCTGCAGTAAAGGTCCACAGGTTGGATTTGAACCCGCGACCACTACAACGAAGGCCGGAGCCGATATGGTACACGCTCTATCCACTAGCGCCCAACTCTTTAACATAGTTTGTACTGTGACTCACTCGCTAGCAGCACTTTTAGATGCTTGGATGACATTTTTAGAATAACTTAACTTGTTACATTGCAAAAAAAGATTTTTGTGTGTGTGTGTGTGTGTGTGTGTGTGTGTGTGTGTGTGTGTGTGTGTGTGTGTGTGTGTGTGTGTGTGTGTGTGTGTGTGTGTGTGTGTGTGTGTGTGTGTGTGTGGCACCGGTCGTCCTGCCAACAGCCGACGCATGGGGGAATACAAGGCTAAACAAACAGTTGTTAGTGAGGGCACACAGGTGGCACATAGACAAACACACACACACACACACACACACACACACACACACAGACCTACACCTACACCTACATAAACACACACACAAGCACCTGCACGCACACACACACGCACACACACATGGACACACATAGACACAGACACTGCTGTACGTCCAGGTTTTTTCTTAGAAGTATAATCAAAACATTTCTTGGGCTCTTCTTGGGGATTTTTCTGAGCTCCTGCACCAGTGTCAGGGCGGGGGAGGGGGGGGGACACCAGTTTGTAAACGCCATAGATAGTATAATATAATGGATAAAGCATCATGGCCGACCTCAGTTCACCGAGGAGTATCCCTTCTTTCTTGGCGTGTGCGCGCCGCCATCTTGCCAGAGTTTGACTCCGCCTCACTTCCTCGTACCAAAAAAGGGCATGTGGCGACGTTGGGGGGGAGGGAGATACTCCCATCTAGATGAAGTACTGTGACGTACACCCTGTTAGCAACATTTAGCACGACCGCCAGGAGCTAGGCTAACAACACTCGCTCTACTAGTAAGCCTACCGGTAGACGAGCTCAGCCTCAGTCACGTAATTCCCTGCCTCCAGTTTGGTCCAACAACTCCAACAGAGCTGAACATATTCTCAATATCACCTCCGAGCACAAGAGAGAGGGCATTAAAAAGCTCGTAGCTGAAACAAATGTCTCCTAGTGTTGACTAAGGGCTGAACAAGCTGATCTCAATGTATTTGTAATAATATTAATTGTATTTTGGTCTCCAGACTGAAAATGTTAATAACAGTAATACATGATAAGGGAGGACACATTCAATCTATAAACAGATGAGAACACTAATTTAATAGCCTATGATTTTGAATATACATATATTATATAAAATATTTAGAGCAGGGTTTTATGTTAAGGTGCAACAGTTGAATTAAATGATTAAATACACTTTCTATCGCTTCTATACAGCCATCGTTGAAAGCATCCTCACCTCATCCATCAGTCTGATTTGCCAGGCTTGACTCACTCTCCCGGAAGAAATTAGAGTGCATCAACAGCATCCAAAATTATTGGCACACCCTACCATCCCTTGAATTACTATCCCGCAAACTGACACTACACATCTCTGATCCCACTCACCCTGCACACTATGCCTTCCAACATTCTAAAATCTGAACGCTGACGATTAAGCATGGCCCTGTTGTATTATGTAATGTGCCTGTCTGTATGTTCAATGTAAAGTTGGAACCTGTACCAAGGAGCTGTACTGAAAACAAATTCCACCAGCCTGGCTGTGTGGTCATTAAAAGTATCTTCATCATCATATCAGAGAATTGACTCTTTTACAAGTCACCAATTACAATATCACTTGAGTAAAAGTAGAACATTATGTTATATTAAAAGTACTTATGAAAATGATTTTGCTTGTATGTAAGACTCAAAGATGACCCAGGTAAAGATTAAACAGTGTAGAAGGAAATATTCACATCCTTTACTGAAGTAAAAGTACAAATACCAAACTGTTAAATT
The DNA here is from genome assembly GCA_949357725.1 of Hyperoplus immaculatus. Taxonomy (NCBI): domain Eukaryota; kingdom Metazoa; phylum Chordata; class Actinopteri; order Uranoscopiformes; family Ammodytidae; genus Hyperoplus; species Hyperoplus immaculatus. The sequence continues at coordinate 53,515 of CASHTC010000354.1, forward strand.
ACTCTGTTACAAGTAAAAGTTTTGCATTGAAATTTTAACAGGAGAAGCTATATGAAACATTCTCGGCATATTTTCATTAAAAATTACACAAAAATAGTCAAAAGATAATACATTTGGGGCTGTTAAGTTATCAATTAATAAAATTATGTTTTTTTATATAGGCCTAATCAGAGCTATGTAATGTTGTAAAACACTTTACTTAAGTTAGGAAAAAATCCCACAAAAAAAAACTTGAAAGATTTTCTACAGAGCAGGAATACTTCTACAAAGACGGACAGTGCAGAACAAGATATATCACAACATATCACAATCAATGACAATTATCACAAGCAGATAAGATGAGGATAGTGTGAATGTAGGTTGACTTCAGCTTGCTGCCAGATGAAGAGCCACACCGTCGCTGTTTCACGTAGAGATCAGGGAGACCAGAGGCACACATTCATTCCTCCATGTTAACCTGGAAGAGGACAGAGAGACAACCACTGAGTCAAACAATACAGAAAGAGTCAGATAAAAGTAATGCACTAGGCAATCAATATTTTTTTTCGGAAAAATAGCGTTTGGAATAAAGGAAGAAACAACAAAAATTGTATATTTATTTTAGAGTTAATGCAGTACGATAACCGTCATAATATCCACGGATAACACAGATGCGGAAACACAGCCACAATTGTATATTTAATTTGAGTTTATACGACTGTTATAAAAAAAATAACCATCGTAGTAACCGTGGAACGGAGCCGGTTTTACGGATGCACATAGCCCCTTCATCTATACATTATTGAGCGCAAACTTGTGAGCATATATTTTGTCACAAAAGTGTTCCTATGCCATATGTTTAACCCATAGATAGTAAAAGGTTTAACTGGACCGCTCAGCCCAACTTTTGTTTCTGAGCCGATTCCATTACGTGCCCATCTGACCATGAACAGTCGTTAACGGCATGGAGCCTTGAAAAAACCTCGGGCCCGGGCAGAGACACACCGGCTCCACAAGCATGCAGCCAACATGATTTATGATATGATTTAAACCGATATACCACACGTATTCAACACAGTACCATGCCCTTAATAAACTGTAAAACAGCGACCCTCACGGCCCAAACACCGCCCGAACTCTCCCGGTGCTCAAGTCATGGTAGTGGCTACTAGCTATTTATTTAGCTGGCATAACAGAGCTAACACTCACTGTGACACTCGCGAAACTAACAGCTTTTAATTGGTTCTATAGGCTACAGTGTACAGTTGTAACATAACAATAATAATTGTAAATACAGTGTTACTCACCGAAAAAACTGTAAACCACAGTCCTTAATCCATCGTTGGTACAGCCCCAAGCAGCACACGGGATGGAGGAATGAACACACTGCTGTCTACTGAGTTAGCATGCTAACCCTTACAACTAGCCTTCGAGGTTGAGTGAGGGACAGAGGCTAGCTGTCAATCAAGAGGCCACGCCCCTAAAATTCATATATTTTAACTTCCAA
>CASHTC010000354.1:57500-59069 GCA_949357725.1 Hyperoplus immaculatus
TCCAACATACATTGGACTTCTCGTTAGAAAATTTCAAATTCGAATCTTGGCTTGGAGTTTTGTTTTCACACGTCACGCGATTCTTAAAGACTATAAAAACAATTCTATGCCATCTCTCTGGTGCCGCGCAAGTGATACAGACTGTCTCTTTGCGCCTGAGCCTACACTCAAAGCCCCGTCTGAGCGAAGCAGCGCGCACCCCGGTGAAACACTGTGATGGTGACGTTCACAGTGAGCCCTCGCCGAGCCGCCGTGCAGAAAAACTATGTGGTTTAAGACTAAATGATCACCGGGGATTCCTGCACGTTAACGGTGTAGAGGGGACATGCTTTCACGAGCCGATTGCATGTCCCGAGCCCTGATACACTGAGACATGTCTCCTAACTGACTGCGCCGATACATGCCTCTGACACGTCGACTCACAACATAATGAGTCGAGGCTTTGAATTCAGTGCTGGGGATGTGGGGCCATTTCACGTGCCTCTTTTTCCTCTCGTCACTTCGTTCTCTATCAAAGCGCACACACCTCTGTCCGGCCGCATCTGAGTGCGCAGCCAGTGCTCCACCCGAAAATAAATAAAAAACAAGTTGGACACAAGCCCTGAAGCTGAATGATCGCTCTGGTAACGGTCAGTCCATAACTGGCCGATTATAAGAAGGGGTTTCCCCCTTCTTATAATCGGCCCAATACGGCATGTGTCACCGCTGCATGTAACAATATTGCATTGGTGATGCATTCTTTTTTAATCAATGTAGCGAGTTATTATTTAAGTGCAGGCAGAGCTTCTTTTTTGTCAGCACTCCCTTCTGAGAATATGTTTCCGCGGCTATGCCTGTAGCGTACTTCAACAGCGGGTCTCCACACTGTTGAACCGTATATCGCATCAGCTCACGTGATGAGAAACATAATCAGACTCCGTTTTCTCTCTCTCTCTATTCCCACTCCTATCCACAGAAAAATCTGATTTTAAAAATGCATATGCCTAAAATAGAAAGGGGATTTTTTTGCAAGTTAAATGGGAAATAAACTAATAAGAGATAGTCTAACAATAGCCTAAATATGAGACAGAGATATTTTTATATATTTTCATTGTGACACAGACACTTGTTTCAATTAAATAGGTTGCGGTTGTGGTGGGGAAAAAATAGCATACAACTAATTGCAAAGCTAGCCTATATAGGCTAATAATAATAAGTTACTTTCTAGCAGGATGCAAGTGATTCTGAGCTGCGCTCTCAGCTGTGCCAAAGCGTTCACCGTTGCTAGGGAAACCAGCTACCGTCGCAGCCCGTGCAGCAGTGTGAACTGCCAGTCAGGCTCATTGAGCATTTGCAACATTTTCAAGTTTGCGTTTCGTTGCGTGGTGAATCTTTGGTCTGAACTGGGCTAAACCTGCTCAGCACCGTGAGTGAGAGAACGTTCCCTTACAGAACGTTATTGACCACGCCCACACCGCCCTGCAAAATGTTCTAGACAGCAAAAAAGCAGTTTTTTAGACGAAATTTTATAATGTTTATGAAAATAAATTTTTGATTGGATAACTGTAAACAGCTTGTAGAGAAACACAA
>CASHTC010000356.1:0-5000 GCA_949357725.1 Hyperoplus immaculatus
GGGGCGCACACAGAAGGGTTCGCTGCATTTACCACACAACACACAGCGTGCGACACAATGATCGTTCTATTTGATTATCTTGTTTTCATGATCGAGGGAAGACACAATCCTAATCGAAATTGAATTTCAATTAATCGCCCGGCCCTATCTGATAGTAATCTGACCCTACTTTAACTGTCTCTGTCTGTGTGTGTGTGTCTGTCTGTCTGTCTGTCTCCCTTTCTTCCTGTCTGTCTGTGTTTGTGTGTGTCTGTCTGCCTGTCTGTCTGTCTCTCTCCCTGTCTGTCTCCCTGTCTGTCTCTCTCCCTGTCGCTGCCTCTCTGTCTGTCTCCCTGTCTGCCTGCCTCTCTGTCTGTCTCCCTGTCTGCCTGCCTCTCTGTCTGTCTCCCTGTCTGTCTCTCTCCCTGTCTGCCTGCAGCCTCTGGAGTGGAGTCTTTCAGCGTTGAACACAGCCTCAGTGAAGGTAAGTGTTTCCTGCTGTCTTGAGCTGTTTTATTGTCAGATGCTAAGATAGTTTGAAGGTGAAAATTGTAGATGTGTCCACACACGTGTAATGAAGTGACTGTGTGTCTCTGTGTTTGTCTGACTGTGTGTGTGTGTGTGCGTGTGTGTGTGTGTGTGTGTCTGTGTGCGTGTGTGTGTGATGGCATCTGTCTGTCTGTTTGACTGTGTGTGTGTCTTTCTGTCTCTCCCTCTGTGTGTCTGTCTGTCTCTCCCTCTGTCTGTCTCTCTCCCTGTCTGTCTGCCTATCTCTCTGTCTGTCTGTCTGTCTGCCTGTCTGTCTCCCTGTCTGTCTGCCTATCTCTCTGTCTCCCTGTCTGTCTGCCTGTCTGTCTGCCTATCTCTCCGTCTCCCTGTCTCTCTCCCTGTCTGTCTGTCTGTCCGTCTCCCTCTATGTCTGTCTGTCTGTCTGTCTCTCTCCCTGTCTCTCTCCCTGTCTGTCTGTCTGTCTGTCTCTCTCCCTGTCTCTCTCCAGCCTCCCCAGTTTGTGGACATAGATCTGGAGGAAGAGGAAGACTCATCAAGAGTATTGTCCTGAGGAAGACGAGGAGGACGACACAGCAGAAGAGGTGAGACAGTCAGACACACACACACACAGTCAGACACAGACACACACAGACACAGCAGAGGAGGTGAGACAGTTTATTCTGTTGTAGTCTGAATTAAGAATGGGCCGATGCTACTTTATCCTGCGCCCTTGAGTATCTGCAAACACTGTTACCAACAATCCTAACCCTGATCTGTCTCTCTATGTGTGTGTGTGTGTGTGTGTGTGTGTGTGTGTGTGTGTGTGTGTGCTGTGTGTGTTGTGTGTGTGTGTTTGTGTGTGTAGTCCCTCCTGAGTGATGCAGACAGTTTTGCTTCACCTCCCAGAATGCATCAGGGCTTCTGTCCCAGACGTCCGGCCTCCCTGATGACCGACGAACGCATGAAGGTAAAACACACTCACTCACTCACTCACTCACTCACTCACTCACTCACTCACACACACACACACACTCACACACTCACACACACACACACACACCCTAACCTCTGCCCTGTTCTTTAGGCTCCTCCCCTCTCTGCTCCGGAGTTTTCCTTCCTCGAGAAACTCAACGCTGTGGATGACGAGCTCACCTCAACCAGGTAAGACAGACAGACAGACAGACAGACAGACAGACAGACAGGATACAGACAGACAGACAGACAGACTGGGAGACAGACAGAGGGACGGACAGACAGACAGACGGAGAGAGGGACAGACAGACAGAGGGAGAGAGGGACACAGACAGACACACAGACAGACAGAGGGAGACACAAACAGACAAGAGGGACAGACAGACAGACAGACAGACGGAGAGAGGGACAGACAGACAGACAGATGGAGAGAGGGACACAGACAGACACACAGACAGACAGACAGACAGACACACAGACAGACAGACAGAGAGACACACAGACAGAATGAATAGGCGAGCGTCCTCCTGAGGTGAAGTGAAGCACCAGTAGGCCGTTGGCAGTGCGTCGGAGGGTGGATGTGTGCAGCTGTAGTGTGTTAACGCGGTCAGACGCAGACGCACAGTAGAGGGTGGATGTGTGCAGCTGTCGTGTGTTAACGCGGTCAGACGCAGACGCACAGTAGAGGATGGATGTGTGCAGCTGTCGTGTGTTAACGCGGTCAGACGCAGACGCACAGTAGAGGATGGATGTGTGCAGCTGTCGTGTGTTAACGCGGTCAGACGCAGACGCACAGTAGAGGATGGATGTGTGCAGCTGTCGTGTGTTAACGCGGTCAGACGCAGACGCACAGTAGAGGGTGGATGTGTGTTCCAGGGTTAGAGAAGGCAGAGTTGCGTTACGAATCTCCTCTTTCTTTTCTCTATTCTACATACTACATCCGACGATAAAAAGAATCTAGTTAGGATGCAGTAGGCATGCTATTGGGACATACTTTACTCTCTTATTTCATCATAACATGGCTCCTTGATCTTGCCTCTTGCTTTTATATCCGTCTCATCCCCGTTTGTTTTCATATGGAGGCTTCGTCGATGTGACGTCACTTCACGTGCGCACTGGATTGTGGGTCAGAATCGCCCAAATAGGATGCAGCTTTCAACACTAACAATCTTGGCCTCATGAAGTAGGACATCCGGGTACTTCTAACCATCCTAAATCTGGCCACAAGAATCAGGACATCCTAAATCTTTTTTCTACATACTATATAGTAGAATCAAATCAAATCAGTTTTATTTGTATAGCCCAAAATCACAAATACATTTGCCTCAGTGGTCTTTACATTCCATACAGTATGACACCCTCTGCCCTTATCTATCTATCTATCTATCTATCTATCTATCTATCTATCTATCTATCTATCTATCTATCTATCTATCTATCTATCTATCTATCTACAGTATCTCACAAAAGTGAGTACACCCCTAACATTTCTTCAAATATTTCATTATATCTTTCCATGCGACAACACTGAATAAATGACACTTTGATACAATGTCAAGTAGTCAGTGTACAGCTTATATAACAGTGTAAATTTACTGTCCCCTCAAAATAACTCGACACACAGCCATTAATGTCTAAACTGCTGGCAACAAAAGTGAGTACACCCCTAAGAAAAAATGTCCAAATTGGGCCCAAAGTGTCAATATTTTGTTTTGCCATCATTATTTTCTAGCACTGCCTTAACCCTCTTGGGCATGTAGTTCACTAGAGCTTCACAGGTTGCAACTGGAACCCTCTTCTACCCATTCATGACGACATCAAGGAGCTGGTGGATATTAGAGTCCTTGCGCTCCTCCATCTCCCGTTTTAGGATGCCCCAAAGATGCTCAATAGGGTTTAAGACTGGAGACATGCTTGGCCAGTCCATAACCTTTACCCTCAGCTTCTTTAACAAGCCAGTGGTCGTTCGGAGGGGTGTTTGGGGTCGTTATCATGTTGCAGTACTGCCCTGCGGCCCAGTTTATGAAGGGAGGGGATCATGCTCTGCTTCAGTATGTCACAGTACATGTTAGAATTCAATGAACTGTAGATCCCCAGTGCTGGCAGCACTCATGCAGCCCCAGACCATGACACTCCAACCACCATGCTTGACTCTAGGCAAGACACACTTGTCTTTGTACTCCTCACCTGGTTGCCGCTCCACACTCTTAACACCATCTGAACCAAATAAATGTATTTTGGTCTCATCAGACCACAGGACATGGTTGCAGTAATCCATGTCCGTAGTCTGTTTGTCTTCAGCAAACTTTTTGTGGGGTTTCTTGTGCATCATCTTTAGAATAGGCTTCCTTCTGGGATGACAACCATGCAGACCAGTATGATGCAGAGTGCGGCGTATGGTCTGAGCACTGACAGGTTGACCCCCCACCCCTTCAAGCCCTTCAGCAATGCTGGCAGCACTCATACGTCTATTTTCCAAAGCCAACCTCTGTGTACGACGCTGACCATGTGCACTCAACCTTCGTAAACTGGGCCGCAGGGTGGTATTGCAACATGATAACGACCCCAAACACACCTCCAAGACGACCAGTGGCTTGCTAAAAAAGCTGAGGGTAAAGGTTATGGCCTGGCCAAGCATGTCTCCAGACCTAAACCCTATTGAGCATCTTTGGGGCATCCTCAAATGGAAGGTGGAGGAACGCAAGGTCTTTAATATCCACCAGCTCTGTGATGCTGTCATAAATGGGTGGAAGAGGGTTCCAGTTGCAACCTGTGAAGCTCTAGTGAACTACATGCCCAAGAAGGTTAAGGCAGTGCTGGAAAATAATGGTGGCCACACAAAATATTTACACTTTGGGCCCAATTTGTAAATTTTTTCTAAGGGGTGTACTCACTTTTGTTGCCAGCAGTTTAGACATTAATGGTTGTGTGTCGAGTTATTTTGAGGGGACAGTAAATTTTCACTGTTATACAAGCTGTACACTGACTACTTTACATTGTATTAAAGTGTCATTTATTCAGTGTTGTCCCATGGAAAGATATAAAGAAAAATGTGAAGAAATGTGAGGGGTGTACTCACTTTTGTGAGATACTGTATCTATCTATCTATCTATCTATCTATCTATCTATCTATCTATCTATCTATCTATCTATCTATCTATCTATCTATCTATCTATCTATCTATCTATCTATCTGCCCTTACACCCTTAGCTCGGCTGAGAAAAAACTCCCAGTAAAAAACCCTTTACCGGGATTAAAAAAAATTTAAGAAATCTCAGGGAGAGTGGACAGAGTAAGGGATCCCTCTCCCAGGACGGACATGCTGCAATAGATGTCATAAGTAGAGAAAATCACGAAGGAGTTTGATCATTGACCAGGTGATTACATGGTAATACTAAAGTAAAGTGTGAATAGTGTGGATGCAGGAAGACTTCAGATGCAGCCAGAGGATCCACACCGTCTCGTCTCCACCAGGGAAAACTAAGGTTTCCATCGCCGGGATTAGGAAGCATGAGATTCAGAACGCAACCTTGATTCAAGAGATGAGTTTCAGCTGGTG
>CASHTC010000356.1:15000-22500 GCA_949357725.1 Hyperoplus immaculatus
ACCTGACCCGTCTCCCTCAGTTATTTAACCTCACCCGTCTCCCTCAGTTATTTAACCTCACCCGTCTCCCTCAGTTATTTAACCTGACCCGTCTCCCTCAGTTATTTAATCTCACCCGTCTCCCTCAGTTATTTAACCTCACCCGTCTCCCTAAGTTATTTAATCTCACCCGTCTCCCTCAGTTATTTAACCGTAATGAGTTTATCAGCTTCCTAATTACTGATATAGAACGATTCCCATGGCATGGTGCCCCTCCTCCCCATGGCCTGCTGCAGTGTACTAACCCTGTTAATACACAGCCTAGCTTCTATAAACAGGGACACATAACTCTGTCTGTCTGTCTGTCTGTCTGTCTGTCTGTCTGTCTGTCTGTCTGTCTGTCATGTCTCAGGCCTTCATGACCCATGGTGTGGTGCCCCCCCTCCCTCTGGCCTGCAGCAGAGTGCAGCCAGGAGACCAGCGCCCTCCTGTGGACAGGGAGGTGAACTGCATGCCCAACTGGCTCAGGGTAAGACAGAGAGACACAGACATACACACTCAGAGAGACATACACACACACACACACACACACACACACAGAGACAGACACACACACAGAGACATACACACACAGAGACAGAGACACACACACACACAGACACACACAGAGAGACAAAGAGACACACACAGAGACAGAGACACACACAGACACACACAGAGAGACAAAGAGACACACACAGAGACAGAGACACACAGAGACACAGAGACAGAGACAGACACACACACAGACACACACAGAGAGACAAAGAGACACACACACACACACACAGAGACAGACACACACAGAGACAGAGAGAGAGACACACACACACAGAGACAGAGAGAGACACACACACACACACACACACAGAGACAGACACACACAGAGACAGAGAGAGAGACACACACACAGAGACACACACAGACACACACACACACAGACACACACACATGCCCAACTGGCTCAGGGTAAGACAGACAGAGAGACAGACACACACACACACACACACACACACAGTAATCTAATCTAACCCCTCCCCTCTCCCCCCCTGTATAGAACAGTCAGGAGTTGATCCAGAGGACCCGTCTGCCTTCGGGCGCCTTCCCCCCCTCCCTCCCCCCCGGCTGTGGGCTCAGGCTGCACCCGCGCTGGGTCAGCCGCTCACACACACACTCACACACACAGCCACGCATATTCAGCCTGTCCCACAATGCATCACTGCTGCCCCTCGCCAAGGCCCCAGCACACACACAGGCAGACAGACAGCTAACACACACACAGGCAGACAGACAGCCAACACAGGCACACAGACAGGCAGACAGACAGCTAACACACACACAGACAGACAGACAGACAATCAGCAATCCGAGCATTCCTCGACAACAACAAGAAGAAATCTTCCCAGTCCCTGACACGACTACAACTCCCACAATGCCTTGCTCCTCCTCCTCCGCGGTGAAGCCCGGCTACTTCCTGGTCCAGATGGTGATGACGCCTCAGACTCCTCCCACCTCACAGCAGCCTGGACCAATCAGAACAGCGCAGCAGAGGAGGACACGCCCCCACGAGGAAGAGAGTAGCTCAGATTCACTGTGTACGTTGAGCCCAATGTCCTCCAGTGGAGACATAGATATAGATAAGACAGATGAAACAGAAGATATAGATACAGATCAAACAGAGCAGTGCACTGTGCCTGGAGTGGTGTGTGTGAGTGGGGGGGATTCAGAGGGGGGAGAGGGAAAGGGAGGGGGGCAGGATGGAGAGAATAGGCCCGGAGGAGAAGAAGACAGCAGCTCAGATTCACCGTGTACGTTGAGCCCAATGTCCTCCAGTGGAGACATAGATATAGATAAGACAGATAGAGATGAAACAGAGCAGTGCACAGTGCCTGGCGTGGTGTGTGTGAGTGGGGGGGATTCTGGAGGGGAGGGGGGAGAGGTGGGGGGTTCAGAGGGAGGGGGGCAGGGGGCAGAAGACAGGCCCACAGACAGTGGAGAAACTGATGGACAGAATGATGGAGAGAACGATGGGAACAGTGAAAGGCAGAATGGAGAGAACGGAGCAGAGAGAGATAAAGAGGAAGAGCAGGATCGCCCCGGAGACGATGATGAGGAGGAAGACTTTGATGACCTCACTCAGGACGAAGTCGAGGTGAGAGCGATGAACTGTCTTAACTTAACTAACCCTGTGTGTGTGTGTGTGTGTGTGTGTATGTGTGTGTGTATGTCTCTGTGTGTCTCTCTCTCTCTGTCCCTCTCTCTCTCTCTATCTCTTTGAACTAACATAGGGCTTTAAATCCCTGGTTTTATAGGTGAGGGAGATGTTTATAAATATATTCTGTTAATGTCTAAACTGCTTGAACCATGTGTGATGGACATGAACTGTATAGTCTGTTAATATCTGGACTCGTGCTGTCAGGCCATTAAAATATTCAATCGCATTAATGTCACAGTTAACTCACGATTAATCGAGTCGTTCATCCACGGCTTATCTCAGACTGTGTGGAGTGGACACACTATGTCCCGATTCTTGTGGCCAGATTTAGGATGGTTAGAAGTACCCGGATGTCCTACTTCATGCGGCCAAGATTGTTAGTGTTGAAAACTGCATCCTATTTGGGGCGATTCTGACCCACAATCCAGTGCGCACGTGAAGTGACGTCACATCGACGAAGCCTCCATATGAAAACAAACGGGGATGCGACGGATATAAAAGCAAGAGGCAAGATCAAGGAGCCATGTTATGATGAAATAGGAGAGAAAAGTATGTCCCAATAGTATGCCTACTGCATCCTAACTAGATTATTTTTATGGTCGGATGTAGTATGTAGAATAGAAAAAAGAAAGAGGAGGAGATTCAGAACGCAACCTCTTCTTGTGTGCTGGTGGTTGCCATGGCGCTGCTGCAGCCGAGGCTTCGTAGCGAAAATTGAAGTGTAAATGAATGACTGGCGGCTGTCACCAACATTCATGGAGGTTTTTGGTGTGTGCGCAGGGTTATAAGTTGGACTTCTGCAAATGACAAGCTTTATTTTCTGTTCTTTTCCGCGTAGTCTCAGACTCACACACGGAAGAAGCTACTAGTGAAGGTCGCGCAGCTGAGCTAGGAAGTGCTAGGTTCCGGTTTCGGCTTCAAAATAAAAGTTAAAATTGACTGGGCGTTTAGCCGTTTTGCCAGTTAAATGATTTTAATGTGAAGTTACGCTTAGGAAATGTTCCGTTTGAATTGACAGTAACTTACCTGTGAGCCAGATGAATAGTTTGTGGTGTTTCAGTTGTTCTGACATTACTAGTTGATGCAACAGCTTGAGAAAAAACCACAACGTTTCCTAGACCATGACGAGCGTTAATCGCGCAATAAAAAAATTCATGCCGTTAAAATGGGTTTGCGTTAACGCCGTTAATAAGGCGTTAAACTGACAGCACTAACCTGTGAAATAGAGCTGTCAATCACTGGTAGGGCTGTCAATCACTGGTAGGGCTGTCAATCACTGGTAGGGCTGTCAATCACTGGTAGGGCTGTCAATCACTGGTAGAGCTGTCAATCACTGGTAGGGCTGTCAATCACTGGTAGGGCTGTCAATCACTGGTTTTATAGGTGAGGGAGATGTTTATAAATATTCTACAACATGTTAAAGGTGCAGTCAGTGATTCTGGAGAACGCTTGTCAGTGGATATCTCCTCCTGATCCACTGCCTGTCTCCTCCTGATCCACTGCCTGTCTGTCTCCTCCTGATCCACTGCCTGTCTGTCTCCTCCTGATCCACTGCCTGTCTGTACCTGTCTAGCCTGTTAACGTCTGAACTGTTGGTTTAACCATGTTGGAAACAGGGCTGGACGTCACTGGTTTCATCACCATACAACAGACAGTTTGACAGCCCCTCAAGATGTAACTCTGTGCTCCTCTGCCCCCCCTCCCCCCTCCCCCCTTCCCCCCTTCCCCCTTTAGGATGAAGATGAAGAGGAAGTGATGTCATCTGCCTCTGAAGAATCCGTGCTGTCGGTTCCAGAGTTACAGTGAGTTTAGTTTATTAGTGGAAATATCTAGTTCAAATACTGCATTGATAAAATAATCTACGTCACCACCACATGAACACACAGCCGTCTGCAGTCCCCTCCCTCGTCCCTACGTCACCACCACATGAACACACAGCCGTCCCCTCCCTCGTCCCTACGTCACCACCACATGAACACACAGCAGTCCCCTCCCTCGTCCCTACGTCACCACCACATGAACACACAGCAGTCCCCTCCCTCGTCCCTACGTCACCACCACATGAACACACAGCAGTCCCCTCCCTCGTCCCTACGTCACCACCACATGAACACACAGCTGTCCCCTCCCTCGTCCCTACGTCACCACCACATGAACACACACAGCCGTCCCCTCCCTCGTCCCTACGTCACCACCACATGAACACACAGCAGTCCCCTCCCTCGTCCCTACGTCACCACCACATGAACACACAGCAGTCCCCTCCCTCGTCCCTACGTCACCACCACATGAACACACAGAGCAGTCCCCTCCCTCGTCCCTACGTCACCACCACATGAACACACAGCAGTCCCCTCCCTCGTCCCTACGTCACCACCACATGAACACACAGCCGTCCCCTCCCTCGTCCCTACGTCACCACCACATGAACACACAGAGCAGTCCCCTCCCTCGTCCCTACGTCACCACCACATGAACACACAGAGCAGTCCCCTCCCTCGTCCCTACGTCACCACCACATGAACACACAGCCGTCCCCTCCCTCGTCCCTACGTCACCACTACATGAACACACAGCCGTCAGCAGTCCCCTCCCTCGTCCCTACGTCACCACCACATGAACACACAGCAGTCCCCTCCCTCGTCCCTACGTCACCACCACATGAACACACAGCCGTTAGCAGTCCCCTCCCTCGTCCCTACGTCACCACCACATGAACACACAGCCGTTAGCAGTCCCCTCCCTCGTCCCTACGTCACCACCACATGAACACACAGCAGTCCCCTCCCTCGTCCCTACGTCACTACCACATGAACACACAGCCGTCTGCAGTCCCCTCCCTCGTCCCTACGTCACCACCACATGAACACACAGAGCAGTCCCCTCCCTCGTCCCTACGTCACCACCACATGAACACACAGCAGTCCCCTCCCTCGTCCCTACGTCACCACCACATGAACACAGATTCATTTTTTTTTTTAATTGTCATATGCACCGTTACAGCACAATGAAATTTGCCTTTTCAGTACACACCTCTCCAAGAAACATACAAGACAGTGACAATAACATGGGTGGACAGGAGATAGTGTAACTGCAGGGTCACAGCGGTGCCGCGCCCCTCTTTCATAGGAGGAAAAGGAGAACAACAGGGGAAGATAGGTCAAAAAAATGCAAATCTCGAACTACGTTCCTTATGGGAGCGCAGTGCGTGATCAGTGAAAAAACCACCTTAGCACAAATAAGCAACATGATAAACACCACAAACAATAAGACTCGTAGACATTGCACATTAAAGGAACGGGTTAGGGCTTTATGGGAAGGTAGGTGTCACAGCTCAGGCACCAGGGGGCGTACGCAGCCGGCAGGCGCTCCGCCCGCAGCTTCCGGTCCGCAACGAGGGAGGGAGAGGGGGACGGATTCAAGAGGGCTTGATTAGTCAGGGTTACTGTGTGCTATGTGTTTACGTGTGTGTGTGTGTGTGTGTGTGTGTGTGTGTTCCATGAAGCTATCTCTGTCCAGACGTAGTGGGAGTCTACAGGCGCCAGGTGTTATGAGACAGCCGTGGAGACGGCCTCGGGGCCCGGTCACAGATAGAGTTCACAGGAGAAGTAGGTGATGGGAGGGTGGGGGTAGAGCGTCTCTCCACGTAAACATCCCGGGGAGAGAAGAGATAACACCGCGCCAAGGTCGGTGTAGGGAGCCGAATTGAGAGATTGTGATTTTGTTTTGGTTGAGACTGGCGCTGGAATGAAGCCTGTCTTACAGTCACTGGTTTCCATCTAATAATCCGAAATCCAGTGGCCTTTTCCAAGTGCCTACGGCCGGTTAATGGCAGCCATGATCGAATCCACTTTCCGAATAAGTCCAGGAATCACTTCCAGCTTGCGATTCACCTCGCTTATCACTTGAGTCTGTGCATTAACGGCCCGGCACAAACCCTCAAAGACGGGCAGCTTCTCAATGGCCTGATGTGCTGCCAACGCCTTATTACCGTTGCGGTAAATCAGGAATCCGCCAACTCCAAACAGCAGGAAACCTGATACCATGAGCCCAATGATGTAGATGTCTTCGGCGTCCTCAATGGAGAGTATTGCTAGACACATCTGGTTCCAGCCACTCCACCCGTCCCAGGTGTATTCAACAGTAAAGGTTCCATCCGGACAGGAGGCTTCTCCTTTGCCCCCTTTTCTCGTCGAGAAAATTTGGTCAATTGCAGAAAGACCCCAGCTGATCAGATCCATAATTTAGGTTTTTCGGAGGAATATGCAGAGAGACACTCGGAGGTTAGACAGAGACAGCACAGGACAGGAGAGAGCAGAGCAGGAAAGATAAGGGTTTCGGGAGGGAACAGAGTATGCGACTGCCCTCGTTGAAGTGCAGAGAAGAAGACACACAGAGCAGTCCCCTCCCTCGTCCCTACGTCACCACCACATGAACACACAGCAGTCCCCTCCCTCGTCCCTACGTCACCACCACATGAACACACAGCCGTCCGCTCCCTCGTCCCTACGTCACCACCACATGAACACACAGCCGTCTGCAGTCCCCTCCCTCGTCCCTACGTCACCACTACATGAACACACAGCAGTCCCCTCCCTCGTCCCTACGTCACCACCACATGAACACACAGCAGTCCCCTCCCTCGTCCCTACGTCACCACTACATGAACACACAGCCGTCAGCAGTCCCCTCCCTCGTCCCTACGTCACCACCACATGAACACACAGCAGTCCCCTCCCTCGTCCCTACGTCACCACTACATGAACACACAGCCGTCAGCAGTCCCCTCCCTCGTCCCTACGTCACCACCACATGAACACACAGAGCCGTCCCCTCCCTCGTCCCTACGTCACCACCACATGAACACACAGCAGTCCCCTCCCTCGTCCCTACGTCACCACCACATGAACACACAGCAGTCCCCTCCCTCGTCCCTACGTCACCACCACATGAACACACAGCCGTCTGCAGTCCCCTCCCTCGTCCCTACGTCACCACCACATGAACACACAGCAGTCCCCTCCCTCGTCCCTACGTCACCACCACATGAACACACAGCCGTCCCCTCCCTCGTCCCTACGTCACCACCACATGAACACACAGCCGTCCCCTCCCTCGTCCCTACATCACCACCACATGAACACACAGAGCAGTCCCCTCCCTCGTCCCTACGTCACCACCACATGAACACACAGCCGTCTTCATCAGATAGTGCCGCGATGGAGAGCAGCGAGTCATCGTTCACGGGCACAGAGACCCCGCCTCTT
>CASHTC010000356.1:30000-36293 GCA_949357725.1 Hyperoplus immaculatus
GAAGCTCTCTGAATGGCCTCTGAGACAGGTGTAGCGATAAAGCCTACACACATGAACAAATGACAAGTTTATTAAACCTGCAGTGTGTAGAATTTTGGGTTTTATTTCCTAGCAGATTTTGCAGAAAATAATTATAATATCCATAAGTACATTTAATTTAGTGCATAACAGCTGAATCTTTTGAATCACCATCACTGTGATCAGCGGAGAGTGACGTGCAGGGCTAAAATATAGCCTAACACTCGCCAATTTAGTCTAAGCGATTAGTAAGTTATTGAGACCGCCGGCCACTTTGTCTGGGGAAAGATTTGTGCTCTGCCGGTTTTTCTAGCCAAATAAACGTGTGTAGCTTCTATGCCAGGGCAGGGACACGGCTCTCTCTACATTAAAAAACACTATCCATAGTTCAGCGCGCAGCTGTTAAGTTACTGTTCAACAAAAGGAGCATTAAGGCTACGGCTTCACAGTAAAAGCATTTCACTGGCTAAACATTAATAGCATTTCACTGGACACACGTGAGTTGACTTTTATTTTGAAGTACGCCTAACAGGAAGGTATCCGCTCACGAAGCCCCTTCACTATCAGCAAGTCTTCTGTTTTTACGAGTTCAATGCGGTGAAATAAGAGGACAGAAAGCTTGTCTTTTACAATATTTGTAACCCCAACCTTACACCAACCGCTTTATGAACGTTAGTGGCATTAATTTTCGGTTACAGTAAGGTTTTATGCATCAAATTGTACCGGAAGAGCTATCTACTAGGCTGTGTCACCGCTGACTATTGGCTTGGCATGGCTGCTACACTGCTACTACAGCGATTTCGGCCCGTTTCCTCTGAAAACATGTGTACGGGTGAAGATGTCAGATACATTTTGTCTGAACGGGGTTTTTTTTTAAACCAAAAACTGGAAAACTGTCACGTTTTCACAGTGTAAAGTGCCCCTGAGACTATAGAACTAAACCTGCCTTGTTCTCTCTCCAGCCCTCAGCCTCTGCAGCCCTGAAGCATCTGGACCCTCTGTTCACCAGCCCCTCCCACCCCGGGGACAAGGACAGCCCCCCTCCAGGTCTGTCTGTCTGTCTGTCTGTCTGTCTGTCTGCCTGTCTGCCTGCCCCCCACCGGGTCAGTACTGTCTGTCTGTCTGTCTGCACAGCAACACAAAAATTAGAATAATTTGGAATGTGAATTGTGATGCGTCTCACTGTCAGAGGAGACGTCTTATACAAATCTAATTCATTCAGAAGAAGAAAAAAAACACTTTGGGAATCAAAGTAAAGTCTCTGATATGGAAGATTGAATTGACTTTCTACGTTCGATAGTTCTTATTAACTGGCGAGATAATAATCTGCCCGGTGTGCAAAGGCCTTTAAATGTGTGAGAATGCCCATGTGTGTGTAGCTGTGGGTTAGTAAGACCAGGTTTGTTATTGACTGTGTGTGTGTGTGTCTCTCTCTCTCTCTCTCTCTCTTTGTCTCTCTGTCTCTCTCTGTCTCTCTCTCTGTCTCTCTCTCTCTGTCTCTCTCTCTTTCTCTCTCTCTCTCTGTCTCTCTCTCTCTCTCCGTGTCTCTCTCTCTCTCTCTGTCTCTCTCTCTCTCTCTCCCCCCATGTGTGTGTGTGTGTGTGTGTGTGTGTGTGTGTGTGTGTGTGTGTGTGTTTGTCCCTCTGTGTGTGTGTGTGTGTGTGTTTGTCCCTCTGTGTGTGTGTGTGTGTGTGTGTCTGTGGTGTGTGTGTGTCTCTCTGTGCTTCCAGGAAGCAGCAGTGCACCCTGGGAGATCTCGTTTCCTCTGACGGATGAGAAAGACGAAGAGGAGGAAGAGGAGGAGCTGATGGACGATGAAGATGATGAGGAAGACGAGGAGACAATACAGACAGCAGCCATCTTGGATTCCCTAAACCCTCCTAGCCTCCTAACTCCTAGCTCCCTAACTCCTAGCCACTTGAACCCTAACCCTACAGTGCTAACTCCTAGCTCCCTAAGTCCTAACCCTAACCTCCTTCCTCCTAGCTCCTTAACTCCTCTTAACCTCCTAACTCCTAGCTCCCTAACCCCTAACCCTAACCTCCTTCCTCCTAGCTCCTTAACTCCTCCTAACCTCCTAACTCCTAGCTCCCTAACCCCTAACACTAACCTCCTACCTCCTAGCTCCTTAACTCCTCCTAACCTCCTAAGTCCTAGCTCCCTAACCCCTAACCCGTCTGTCTCTGTCCCGACTAGCTCCCTAAGTCCTACTGTCTTTACTCCTAGCCTCTTAAACCCTAACCCTCGCTCCCTAAGTCCTAACCTTAACTCTAGCCCCTTACAGACAGCCACTATCTCAAACCTCTCAAATCCTACCTCCTTAAACACTTGTCCTAGCTCATTACAACCTCCCTCCATCTTAAACCCTAGCTCTAAAGAAAGCCCTAATCCTATCAGCTCCACTTCCTCAGACCCCCTTTACCCTAACCCTGGCCCACTAGACCCTAAACCAGAATCTACTCCTTCCTCTCCCCCGGCCATATTAAACCCTAACCCCAATTCAAGCCCCCTAAACCCTAAGCTTAGCCCTAACCCCCCTACCCCCTCCAAACCTCTATCCCTCAGTTCTAGCCCTCACTCATTACAACCTCCCTCCATCTTAAACCCTAGCTCTAAAGATAGCCCTAACCCTCTCACCCCCACTGACCCCCTAACCCTTAGCCCTAACCCAAACAACGCCACTAACCCTCTAACCTCCTCTGAAACATTGAACCTAATGCTGAGTCCTAACCCTAACCCTCCCACCCCCTCTAAACCCCTAACTCTTAGCCCTAACCCCTCTAACCCCCTAACCCTTAGCCCTAACCCCTCCTCTGAAGGCCTAACCCTGAGTCCTACCCCTAACCCTCCCACCCCCTCTGAAGGCTTAAACCTGAGTCCCACCCCCTCTCCCCCCCGGCCCAGCCCCCCTCCCCCGTCTGAACCCCCCGTCTGTGCTAAGAACATTTCTCTCAGCGCCAGTGGAGAGAGAGTCGTCCTCTGGACCAGGTATGTAACAGACAGACAGACAGACAGACAGACAGACAGACAGACAGACAGACAGACAGTGGGGAGGGTCCACTAACAGACAGACAGACAGACAGTGGGAAGGGTCCGGTAGGTCTCACGTTGTTCTCTGTGTTGCAGAGAGGCGGACCGAGTGATTCTGACGACGTGTCAGCAGGAGGGAGCCAATCAGAAGACGTTCCAGTCCGTCTCTAATCTGCTCGGCAACAAGACGCCCGGCGAGGTGAGCGGCTCTGATTGGTCCACAGGATAACCGCGGCTCTGATTGGTCCACAGTATAACCGTGGGGCTTTAAAGCATTGCTCTGATTGGTCCACAGGATAACTGCGGGGCTTAAAAGCATTTACTAAAAACATTTTATTTATTATTCTCAAGATAAGCCCTTTTGAACTTCCTTTACTAAGGTCTGACATTTTTTGATTGCCCTCATAATATTTGGTGAGGGGTCGTTGGGTGCTACCAGCTGTTGTTACAGTGGATCAATGCGAGTTTACATGTTTTCTATTAAATGGACCTTTTTAAATTTATATCCTTCATTACTGTTTAATTTGAAGTGGCTTTAAAAAAGTTTGTCTGCCTGCCTGTCTGTCTGTCTGCCTGCCTGCCTGCCTGTCTGTCTGTCTGTCTGCCTGCCTGCCTGTGTCTGTCAGCCTGTCTGTGTCTGTCTGTCTGTCTGTCTGTCTGTCTGCCTGCCTGCCTGTGTCTGTCTGCCTGTCTGTGTCTGTCTGTCTGTCTGTCTGTCTGTCTGTCTGTCAGCCTGTCTGTGTCTGTCTGTCTGTCTGTCTGTCTGTCTGTGGTATTGATAAACTCTGAACCTGTCTGTAGTTGAAACATCCTTCCCCTTTCAATCCTCAGGTTTGCTGTGATTGGTCCATTAGATTCTAACCCCTCCCCTTTCCATCCTCATGTCTGCTGTGATTGGTACATTAGACTCTAACTCCTCCCCTTTCTCCCTCAGGTTTCTCGCAGGTTTCGTGACCTGATGCGTTTGTTTCGCACGGCGGCGCGTCACACGAGCAGCGAGGACGAGGCCACGCCCCCCGAGCCCTCAGCAGCCAATGAGAGAGAAGCACAGCTCTAACCAACCAATCAGAGGAAGGCAGCAGAAACAAGGCTTTTATTGTGAAAGGGTCATTAAAGGTCACAATGTAAATATGAAGATTCCACTTTATTTAAGACTTCTGTAAAAATATGTTGTTGGTTTTTTTTACAATAAAACTTTTTCAAAGTCTTTCTGTTGATTTAGAAGTTCACTTTCTTTCCCCTTTGAAATCTGTTCTGGTGCATTTTGGGTAATTTAAAAGGAATTCATTCGTTTCCCAACATTTCATGACCAAGGACATTTCACATTTGTCTCCGGAATTGCAGCCTCCACCTTTAAATCCTGCTCTAAATAACGTGGGCTGGTCTATTAAACGCTGTGCTATGGTTGCGTTCTGAATCCCATACTTTCTACTATATAGTATGTAGAAAAAAGATTTAGGATGTCCTGATTCTTGTGGCCAGATTTAGGATGGTTAGAAGTACCCGGATGTCCTACTTCATCCGGCCAAGATTGTTAGTGTTGAAAACTGCATCCTATTTGGGCGATTCTGACCCACAATCCAGTGCGCACGTGAAGTGACGTCACATCGACGAAGCCTCCATATGAAAACAAACGGGGATGAGACGGATATAAAAGCAAGAGGCAAGATCAAGGAGCCATGTTAGGATGAAATAAGAGTAAAGTATGTCCCAATAGTATGCCTACTGCATCCTAACTGGATTATTTTTATCGTCGGATGTAGTATGTAGAATAGAAAAAAGAAAGGAGGAGATTCGGAACGCAACCTATGTTTCTATGATTCAAACTGAATAAGGCTCGTTTCAAAGTAAAAGTGAATTCTCTGAGACAGTGAGAAACTTTAACTTTATTTTGAAAACCACAAACGTCAACATAAAACAATAAAACACAGGAAGTAGAAATGAGTCTTCACAGTGACTCACTAGTATAAACCTTTGACCTGATTATTAAAGGTGCAGTCAGTGATTCTGGACAACGCTTGTTGTCTAAATCAGTGAATATCTCCTCATGATCCACTACCTGTCTGTACTGAGTGAATATCTCCTCATGATCCTCTACCTGTCTGTACTGTGTGTGCGCTGGAAAAATCCCATCCTAGGCTCTGTAAACTGGTATGTTATTAGCTGTTTACATTCCAGTTTACAGAGTCTAGGCTGTGGATTAACACCAGATAAGTTTTTCAGCGCGCAAACAGTACAGACAGGTAGTGGATCATGAGGAGATATTCACTGATTTAGACTCCAGTCTCACTCCACCTTTAAAACATACAAACACAACTGCTGTCTGTCAGCTTCACAAAATAAAGGCAGATTGTGTTAGTGTGTGTGTGTGTGTGTGTGTGTGTGTGAGAGAATGTGTGTGTGTGTGTGTTAGTGTGTGAGAGAGTGAATGAGAACTATGTAAAGAGCTTTGGAGAAAAGCTTTATAAGTGCAGTCCATGTAGCATCAGATCCTTTCAGGTAAACAGGGGCTCAGTGTGCGTGTGTCGGGGGGTCGGGGTTCACTGTGTGCGTGTGTCGGGGGGGTCGGGGTTCACTGTGTGCGTGGGGAGGGAGGGGGGGGGGTCAGTGTGTGCGTGGGGAGGGAGGGAGGGAGGGGGGGGGTCAGTGTGTGCGTGGGGAGGGAGGGAGGGGGGGGGGGGGTCAGTGTGTGCGTGGGGAGGGAGGGGGGGGGGGTTCACTGTGTGCGTAGGGAGGGAGGGGGTTCACTGTGTGCGTGGGGAGGGAGGGAGGGAGGGGGTCAGTGTGTGCGTGGGGAGGGAGGGAGGGAGGGGGGGGGTTCACTGTGTGCGTGGGGAGGGAGGGAGGGAGGGGGTCAGTGTGTGCGTGGGGAGGGAGGGAGGGAGGGGGGGGGTTCACTGTGTGTGTGGGGAGGGAGGGAGGGAGGGAGGGGGTCAGTGTGTGTGTGGGGAGGGAGGAGGGGGGGGGTCAGTGTGTGCGTGTGTCGGGGGGGTCGGGGTTCACTGTGTGCGTGGGGAGGGAGGGAGGGAGGGGGGGGATGGGGGGGGTTCACTGTGTGCGTGGGGAGGGAGGGGGGGAGGGAGGGGGGATAAGGGGGGGAGGGAGGGGGGGGATAAGGGGGGGTTCACTGTGTGCGTGGGGAGGGAGGGAGGGAGGGAGGGGGGGATAAGGGGGGGGGGTCAGTGTGTGCGTGGGGAGGGGGGGAGGGAGGGGGGGATAAGGGGGGGCGTGGTTTAGTGTGTGGG
>CASHTC010000357.1:0-2500 GCA_949357725.1 Hyperoplus immaculatus
GGAGACAGGCAGGGAGGGAGGTAGGGAGGGAGGGAGGGAGGGATAGGGAGACAGGCAGGGAGGGTGGGAGGCAGGGAGGGAGGGAGACAGGCAGGGAGACAGGGAGGGAGACAGGCAGGGAGGGAGGGAGGGAGACAGGCAGACAGACAGACAGGGAGGGAGACAGGGAGGGAGACAGGGAGGGAGACAGGAAGGGAGGGAGGGAGGGAGGGAGGGAGGGAGGGAGGGAGTGAGGGAGAGAGGGAGGGAGGGAGGGAGGGAGGGAGGCAGATATATGGTGTTAAGATAGACAGACAGACAGACAGACAGACAGGCAGGGAGACAGGGAGGGAGGGAGACAGGGAGGGAGGGAGGGAGACAGGGAGGGAGGGAGGGAGGGAGGGATACAGGGAGGCAGGGAGACAGACAGGCAGGCAGACAGACAGGCAGACAGACAGGGAGACAGGCGGGCAGGGAGACAGGCAGGGAGACAGACAGGCAGACAGACAGACAGACAGTGAGGGAGGGAGGGAGGGAGGGAGGGAGGGAGGGAGACAGGGAGACAGGCAGGGAGGGAGGGAGGGAGGGAGGGAGGGAGGGAGGGAGACAGGCAGACAGGGAGACAGGCAGGGAGGGAGGGAGGGAGGGAGACAGGCAGACAGGGAGACAGGCATGAAAGTGTTAAAGTGTGTTCACACTAAATGCAACACAATTATTATTTTTTTTATGTTTGTGTCAGTGTGTCAGTGAGTGAGTGAGTGAGTGAGTGAGTGAGTGAGTGAGTGAGTGAGTGAGTGAGTGAGTGAGTGAGTGAGTGAGTGAGTGTGTGTGCGTGCGTGGGTTACCTAGAGACAGTGTGTTCATTCGTCTCCTAACAGGAAGGCTGAGTTTCCCTGATCTCCAGCTGACCTCGAGCACGCCCAGTCGCTTAGCAACATCGTTACACACCTGCTCCTACACACACACACACACACACACACACACACACACACGTTCCAAATTAAAGATATTGTCATTTAAGTTTGATAAACTTTACAGAGGTTCAGTTTAGATGAGGCTATGGGCTGTGCTCTGGTTCTTATGACACAATAAGCGTTTTGAACCAATCACGGCATAAAAAGCAATTGTAAAAAATAAATTAAAGCAGGCTTCACATATGAATAAAATTGGCTATAAAAAGTTAGATGTATTGTTTCATTTAAAAGGGTAAATAGGGGCGCCCTTAGCTCAGTTGGTAGGGCGTCCCCCCCCATGGGCCTCGGCCAGCAGCAGACCCGGGTTTGATTCCAGCCCGCGGTCGTTCTCTGCATGTCACTCCCCTATCTGCCCCATTTCAACTCTGTCTCTACACTATCAATAAAGCATAAAAATGCCAAAAAATGTCTTGAAAAAACTAAAAAAAAAATAATAAATAAAAAAAGGGGTAAATAAATAATCAAAATAGTGGATAAATAAATTATTAATTAAAAGCTAAAAAGGTTTAGAGTTTCACCACTCACTTTAACAGTGTGTCTGCATGCGGCCAGGGCTCTGCTCAGCACTGACATCACTTCCTCCACATCAGGCTCACTCTCTGATTGGCTGGTGGCTTCTGTCTCTTTCCTCATTGGTCCACTGGGAGGAGGGGGCGTGGCCGAACAGCCAGGAGGCGGGGCTTAGAGGGAAGAGATGACGTCATTTCATTTATGTTGATCCACAGATTTTACCATGTGAAACTTTTTGATTTTTACACAAATGAAAGAGTCAACGTGGATCTAACCTCTTCTAAAGAGTCAACATGGATCTAACCTCTTCTAAAACCTCTTCTAAAGAGTCAACGTGGATCTAACCTCTTCTAAAACCTCTTCTAAAGAGTCAACATGGATCTAACCTCTTCTAAAGAGTCAACGTGGATCTAACCTCTTCTAAAACCTCTTCTAAAGAGTCAACGTGGATCTAACCTCTTCTAAAACCTCTTCTAAAGAGTCAACATGGATCTAACCTCTTCTAAAGAGTCAACGTGGATCTAACCTCTTCTAAAGAGTCAACGTGGATCTAACCTCTTCTAAAGAGTCAACATGGATCTAACCTCTTCTTTTTGTCCATTATTTCTGGAAACGTGGTGATTTTAAATATGAACTATCGACATATTTCAATACATTGATGCACTGATGAAAACTAGAAAATAAAAAATATGAATATACATAAAAATATTGTTATATTTATATATATATATTTTAAAAAATATTTTTGTTCTAATTTTTTTTTTTAAATATGTTTTTATTTCAGTAGTAACAGCAATAGAATCTTCTGCTGATCGTTACCTGGTCCGGCTGGAGGCGGGGCGAGCGGATTGGAGGAGGGAGGAGTGATGGGCGGGACTCCACCACCTGAGGACCAATCACAGAGAGCGGCTGTGAGGCTACACAGGCTAAGCTACTGATCTAAGCTGTTTGTGAATAGTGTATATGGAAAACATTAAAGAAAGTAGCATCTATGTCTGTGATTCTGATGTTTTCCTATGATGCTGTGTATGTAGCCT
>CASHTC010000357.1:10000-17500 GCA_949357725.1 Hyperoplus immaculatus
TTCTAGGAGTTCTTAAAGCTGCACTGCGTAACTTTGTGTGTGTCAGAGAAGTGAAACATTTTCTAAGGTTTATTCTCATAACTGAATAAACAAACTTTCCTCACAGGAAAATGTGATCCCTGGAACACTGTTTGAAGTTAGAAAGCTTCCTGAAAAGTTACTGTTTCACTGTTGTTGTTGTTTACAGCAGCAGGGCCCACAGTTTGGTTTACAAACATATTCTAGTCTTACGTTTGGTTCCAGGTTCCTAAAAATTATTAGATTTATGATGATAGAATTATTCAATACTAAGAATTACATGTAGAGAAAATATGTTTAGTGAACTAACTGCAGGCTCTGTGAATGTAAACAAACCCCCCTCCTCTGAAACTACACAGTGTGACTTTAAAACTAAGCTTAGACCAAGTCATGTGTTACATGTGAGACATACAGTAAGCACATGGGTTGACAATAAATATCTTAATTTAAGCTGTTCTCCTGTGTGTGTGTGTGTGTGTGTGTGTGTGTGTGTGTGTGTGTGTGTGTGTGTATGCGCGTGTGTGTGTGTGTGTGTATGCGTGTGTGTGTGTGTGTATGCGTGTGTGTGTGTGTGTGTGTATGCGTGTGTGTGTGTGTGTGTGTGTGTGTGTGTGTGTGCGTCTGTCTGTGTGTGTTTCTCTGACTGTGTGTGTGTGTGTGTGTGTGTGTGTGTGTTTGTGTGCGTGCGTCTGTCTGTGTGTGTTTCTCTGTGTGTGTGTGTGTGTGTGTGTGTCTGTCTGTCTGTCTGTCTGTGTGTGTGTGTGTGTGTGTGTGTGTTTCTCTGACTGTGTGTGTGTGTGTGTGTGTTTCTCTGACTGTGTGTGTGTGTGTGTGTGTGTGTGTGTGTGTGTGTAGATAACATCTGGTCGGACCAGAACCTGCTCTTGGACCCAGATCTTCCCTCAGGCTGGAGAACCATCAAAGACTCCACTGGGACGTACTACTGGCATGTTCCCACTGGTGCCACACAATGGGAACACCCTGGGAGCGCTAAGGTAAGACAGGCAGCCAGACAGACAGACAGGCAGGCAGGCAGACAGGCAGACAGGCAGACAGGCAGGCAGGCAGACAGGCAGACAGGCAGCCAGACAGACAGACAGGCAGGCAGGCAGGCAAACAGACAGACAGACAGACCTACAGACAGACAGACAGACAGACGGACGGACGGACGGACGGACGGACGGACGGACGGACAGATATTTTAGTTCTAATTTTTGTCTGTTTTTGTCAGCAGGAAGAAACTGGACAGAAGGACTCCAACAGAGAGACAGATGGAGCACCAGAGGCCAGGTACACACACACACACACACACACACACACGTTTTTACGGCTATACTTGTGAGAACATTCATTGACATAATGCATTCCCTAGCCCCTTACCCTAACCCTAACCATCCAAACTAAATGCCTAACCCCAACCCTTACACTTACCCTAACATAAACCTAATTCATACCTGAACCTTAAAACCTAGTGTTAACCCTCAAACTGCCCTTTAAAGGCCTGTCCTTAAAACCTAGTGTTAACCCTCAAGCAGCCCTTTAAAGGCCTGTCCTTAAAACCTAGTGTTAAACCTCAAACAGCCCTTTAAAGGCCTGTCCTTAAAACCTAGTGTTAAACCTCAAACAGCCCTTTAAAGGCCTGTCCTTAAAACCTAGTGTTAACCCTCAAACAGCCCTTTAAAGGCCTGTCCTTAAAACCTAGTGTTAACCCTCAAACAGCCCTTTAAAGGCCTGTCCTTAAAACCTAGTGTTAAACCTCAAACAGCCCTTTAAAGGCCTGTCCTTAAAACCTAGTGTTAACCCTCAAACAGCCCTTTAAAGGCCTGTCCTTAAAACCTAGTGTTAACCCTCAAACAGCCCTTTAAAGGCCCGTCCCAAAGGGAGAACCGGACTAGATGTCCTCACTACGATGGTGAAAAGCTTAGACTGGTTCTGACATGATGTTTTTTCTCTCAGGTCGCTGTGGCAGGAAGATTATCTGACCAACCACGACCCAGACTCCAAGGTATCTATCTATCTATCTATCTATCTATCTATCTGTCTGTCTGTCTGTCTGTCCGTCCGTCCGTCCGTCCGTCCGTCCGTCCGTCCGTCCGTCCATCCATCCATCCATCCATCTATCTATCTATCTATCTATCTATCTATCTATCTAGTATTCACTTGTTAACATATATTTGTATAACTCAGTGTTGTTGCTGTGAACAGCTGATGAGAGAGTGATGTCAGAGGATTCTAAAGGATGACATCATGAGCGAGGCCTCCCATTGGCTCTGCCTTAATCTGCACTGATCTCTCTCTGCCCCTCTCTCTCTCACTCTCTCTCCCTCTCTCTCTTCCCCCTCCCTCTCCCTTTCTCTCTCTCCATCTTTCTCTCTCTCCATCTCTCTCTCTCTCTCTCTCTCCCTGTCTGTTTAAACCTCAATCTGATTTAATCTTTCTGTCTGTGGCCTTGTTTCTCTGTGTCACCCAAAAACTCACTGACTGCTTAATCTCAACATTTATCCATCCATTCATCCATCCATCCATCCATCCATCCATCCATCCATCCATCCATCCATCCATCCATCCATCCATCCATCCATCCATCCATCCATCCATCCATCCATCCATCCTCTGTCTGATTTGTCAGGGTGCATGTGTGTTTTTCTATTTATGAATAAACAAACTTGAACTTGATGTGTGTGCGTGTCTCTATGATCTGCCTGTCTCTCTCTCTGCCTGTCTGTGTCAGTGTTTTGCAGTTCGCTCCCTCTGTCTGTCTGTCTGTCTCTCTCTCTGTCTGTCTGTCTCTCTCTCACTCTCTCTCTCTCTTTGTCTCACTCTCTGCCTGTCTCTCTCCCTGTCTCTCTCTCACTCTCTGCCTGTCTGTCTCTCAGTGTTTTGCAGTGCTCTCTCTGCCTGTCTGTCTGTCTCTCACTCTCTGCCTGTCTCTCTCACTCCCTGTCTCTCTCTCACTCTCTGCCTGTCTGTCTCTCAGGGTTTTGCAGTGCACTCCCTCTGCCTGTCTGTCTCTCACTCTCTGCCTGTCTGTCTCTCTCTCAATCTCTGCCTGTCTGTCTCTCAGTGTTTTGCAGTGCGCTCTCCGTCTGTCTGTCTCTCTCTCTGTCTCACTCTCTGCCTGTCTGTCTCTCAGTGTTTTGCACTGCGCTCTCCGTCTGTCTGTCTCTCTCTCACTCTCTGTCTGTCTCTCTCCCTGCCTGTCTGTCTCTCAGTGTTTTCCACTGCGCTCTCTCTCTCTCTGTCTCACTCCCTGCCTGTCTGTCTCTCTCTGTCTCACTCTCTGCCTGTCTGTCTCTCAGTGTTTTGCAGTGCGCTCTCTGTCTGTCTCTCTCTCTGTCTCACTCTTTGCCTGTCTGTCTCTCACTCTCTGCCTGTCTCTCTCTCTCCCTCTGCCTGTCTCTCTCTCTCTGTCTCACTCCCTGCCTGTCTGTCTCTCAGTGTTTTGCAGTGCGCTCTCTGGGTTGGCTCGAGGTGTCGGAGGAGGACCTGTCTCCCGGCCGCAGCAGCCTGGCCGTCAGTAACGTGATCCAGCAGCTGTCTCACTGCAGCAGCCCCGAGCAGACAGACAGGCCGGGGGCAAGGGGGGAGGTGAGACACCTACTGTACCTGTCTGTCTGTCTGTCTGTCCATTTCACCCACTATGAGATAAATTGCTGAAAGTTTGTGTCTCACTGTGCTATTGCTGAATTTCCTCTTTTCAGCCTCTGTCTGAAATGCTCCATTTTACAGTCTTATGACATCATAAGGGGGAGAGAAATCTGACTGGGGTTTTTGAACACAGGTTTTCAGAGAAAAAGAGAGAGGGAAGGGACCAATGTATTAATGTAGAAAAAACCATGGCAACGATTTGTGACCTTTAAAGAATTTAAAACTTCTTTAACTTAAACCTTTTGTTGACTAAAAGGATCTGGACCAAACATATTAATACTGACCTGTCTGTCTGTCTGCCTGTCTGTCTGTCTGTCTGTCTGTCTGTCTGTCTGTCTGTCTGTGTGTCTGTTTGCCTGTCTGTCTGTCTGTGTGTCTGTCTGTGTGTGTGTGTGTGTGTGTGTGTGTGTGTGTGTCTTTCTGTCTGTCTGTCTGTGTGTGTGTGTGTGTCTGTCTGTCTGCCTGTCTGTCTGTCGGCCTGCCTGTCTGTCTGTCTGTCTGTCTGCCTGTCTGTCTGCCTGCCTGCCTGTCTGTCTATCTGTCTGTCTACTTGTCTGTCTGTCTGTCTACCTGTCTGTCTACCTGTCTGTCTGTCTGTCTGTCTGTCTGTCTGTGTGCAGGGTCGTGAGATGATGCTGGTGCTGAAGAAAGACACTCTGACCCTATTGGACCCGGTAGACCACGCCCCTTTACACTGTCAGCCAATCGTAAACATCCGTGTGTGGGGGGTGGGCTGTAACAACGGCAGGTAGGCCAATCAGAGACCGGCTATTCAGACACGTTATTATACGACAGCTTTACTCTCCCCCCTTGCTTCTTTGCTGCTAAAGCTAGGCTAACACACACACACACACACACACGCGCAGACACACACACTAACACACACACACACACACACACACACTAACAAACAGACAGACAGACGTACACAGACACACACACACACACACACACACACACACACACACACACACAGCTGCATGGCGGCAAGCAAATCAAACCCACCTTTCAGTTTGTTTACCTTTAGCCTCTTTTACACTGAGCGATTAAGTTCAGTCCGGTTCAGCTCGGAACCTATTTATTTGCTTTTCCACCATCAGAAGTTGGTAAGGGCCCAAAATAAGCTAAATGTCGGGCCATCCCCATACCAAGCCAGGGCTGTGTTCCAGTCCCCAAACTATCTACTATTTAGTACGGTAGAGAAAGATTTAGGATGTCCTGATTCTTGTGGTCAGATGTATAATATGGTTAGAAATACCTGGATGTCTACCCGATTCAGCCGAGATTTTTAGTGTTGAAATCAGCATGCTATTTGGGGCGATTCTGACCCACAATCCAGTGCGCACCGGAAGTGACGTCACATCGACGGAGCGTCAGTATGAAAACAAACGGGGATGAGACAGATATAAAAGCAAGAGGCAAGATCAAGGAGCCATGTTAGGATTAAATAAATAAGTATGTCCCAATTGTAGCATACTGCATCCTAACTAGATTGTTTTTATGGTCAGATGTAGTATGTAGAATAAAGAAAAGAGAGTATGAATAGAAAAAAGAAAGAGGAGGAGATTTGGAACGCAGGGTAGATCTAGAGTTACTGTGCTAAACTGAACCGTACCGTACTCTACCGCTCAGTGTAAAGGAGGCTTTGTTTACCTGTGTGTTTGCACTAACACTTTCCCTCTCTCTGTTTCCTAACACGCCCCCTCCCCCCCCCCCCCTCACCTGGCAGGGACAGGTAACTCCTACCTTTATGTCAGGGCAAATTATTATATTATATTATATTATATTATATTATATTATATTATATTATATTATATTATATTATATTATATTATATTATGTTATGTTATGTTATATTATATTATATTATATTATATTATATTATATTATATTATATTATATTATTATATTCATATCCATCAGTTGATCACAACATGTTACTTTGTGCGTGCGTGCGTGCGTGTGCGTGTGCGTGCGTGCGTGCGTGCGTGTGTGTGTGTGCAGGGACTTTGCCTTCGTGGCTGCAGATAGAGACAGCTGTGTGTTGAAGTGTCACGTGTTTCGCTGCAACGCTCCGGCCAAAGCCATCGCCACGGCGCTACACGAGATGGTTTCTAAGGTAAGAGAGACAGACAGAAACACACACAGACAGACAGAGAGACAGACAGACATACAGACAGACAGACAGACACACACACAGACAGACAGACAGAGAAACAGACAGATGACAGACAGACAGAAACACAGACAGACAGACAGACAGACAGACACACACACACACACATACATACAGACATACATACAGACACACACACACACACATACATACAGACATACATACAGACAGACAGACAGACACACAGACAGGCGGACAGACAGACAGACAGACAGACAGACAGACAGACAGATGATCTTGTTTCTTGTTTCTAGATGATGTCGCAGCAGACGGTGATGCGTCCGTCTCGCTCTCTGACGATGGACAGAGTTTCTCCAGAGGATCTGCCCCGACAGGGTGAGTCACCTGACCTCATGACATCACTGAGTCACCTGACCTATGACATCACCACTCAGCTGCTTTTGCTGCGTTCCTTTGTACTCGGAACTCGGACATTTCCGACTTTGTAGTTCCGAGTTCCGACCTGTCTGTGTTCCAGTGCATGTGGACGCCTACAGCAGACTGATGTTTTTAAGGCTGTTTTCTGAGCTTCAGGTGAGTTGCCATAGCGCGGTTAGCGAACAGTGTATGATGTAAACCAATCATCTCACACCTCCTTTCTCATCCACATAACTAAACGTTAGGCTACAGCCAGTTACCGTTGCCAGGTACCGGTAGATCCAATAGACTACGATTCAGCCACGACTCAACATACGACTACAAATCACTTTTTTGTTGGGAGAGGCAGACGTTGCCCGAGTTCCGACTTGGAATTCCGAGTTGAACAACCGTTTTATTGCACTTTTCCGTGTCGGAAGTCAGAAATTTCCGAGTTCCGTATACAAAGGAACGCACCATTTATTGACCTTTATTTACCTTGATTTCTACAGGTAAATCCCATTGGAGGCAGTTGCACACCGGGCGCGACGCGAATAAACGGCACGGAAAAACGACTATTTTGGAATGTGAATGTTAACGCGTCTCACTATCGGAAGCGACGTACTGGAAAAATCAAACTCGGTTCGAAAAAATTAAACAAACATTACGGCGCTGACGTGGAAGTTTGTATTGACTCTGTATACGGTCGGTAATTATTGATAATGCGTGAATTAATCGCACAAATAATATCACTACAACACAACCTTGCAAAACCATTTTTAGATCACATTGTAGATGTTTAATTATGTTATTTATTTATTTTATACAAATGAACAATTTCCAAGCCCTGTATTTTATGATTGATGATGTGTATGTTAGCCTGGCTCCGCCCGCCCGCCTACTTCCGGCCAAATTTCATTTTCCCTTCAGTAGTCAGTCTGGGTGTACAGCGCATTTCCCAGATTCTCTGGAGAATCTACAATCGTCCAATCAGCGAACAGAGCGAGTGGCTGAGAACGCTCCAGTTTCAGTTGAATGCTGCGTTCCTTTATACTCGGAAGAAGGAGATTTCCGACTTGGTAGTTCCGAGTTCCGACCTGTCTGTGTTCCAGTGCATCTGCTCGGGAAAGTATGGACGCCTAAAACCTTTCTCGTCCAAATAACTAAACGTTAGGCTCTAACAAGTTACTGTTGCCAGGTACCGGTAGATCCATAGACTACAATATGTAGTGAAGTCGGAAATTTCCGAGTTCCCTGTCCAACTGGAACGCACCATCAAAAGCCGGCTCATGACACACGTG
>CASHTC010000358.1:10000-11195 GCA_949357725.1 Hyperoplus immaculatus
AGCTTGAAAAAAAAATATGTGTTTCCCTTTTACAGTGTCTTAAATCATAAACATTTAAATGCATTAAAAAAACTAATAAACTTTGTCATCATAGGATTTTTTTGTGGACTAAAATAAAGGCCTTTGAAAACATAAATCCAGTATTTAAGATTGTACCATTCTATTCTGTTCTATTCTATATTCCATTCTATATTCCATTCTATATTCCATTCTATACTATTCCGTTCTATAATCCATTGTATACTATTTCATTCTGTATTCCATTCTATACTCTATTCTATTATATTCTATATTCCATTCAATATTCCATTCTATATTCCATTCTATTCTATATTCCATTCTATATTTCATTCTATATTATATTCTATTCCATTCTATACTATATTCTATTCCATTCTATATTCCATTCTATACTCTATTCTATTCCATTCTATATTCTATTCTATTCCATTCTATATTCTATTCTATTCTATTATATTCTATACTCTATTATATTCTATTCCATTCTATATTCTATTCTATTTCCATTCTATACTCTATTATATTCTATTCCATTCTATATTCTATTCCATTCTATACTCTATTCCATTCTATTCTATTGGTAGAACATCTTGGGAGAAATTGAGGGGATTTTGGTCCTGATGTCTCACTTGTTATTTTTCCCACATTAGGTTACGTTTCTGCCAACGCAAGGCCACCAACAACAATTAGCTTCCTTTATCCTGGTCCAACACACACACACACACACACACACACACACACACACACACCCCCCCCATTGGCTAATCCTGTTACCAGCCAGGTCCCAGCTCGGACTTGCGATGCGCACGGAGGGGGGTTTACTGTGTGTGTGTTACTGTGTGTGTGTGTGTGTGTGTGTGTGTGTGTGTGTGTGTGTGTGTGTGTGTGTGTGTGTGTGTGTGTGTGTGGGGGGGGGGGGGGCTAGGAGACGGAAAGGGGGGATTAACATGGCAGTCATTATCAAATATACAACCAGTCACACAGACATCTGCCCTACTTTTCCTCTAATGTAGGAAGCACTAATCTGGTTAAAGAGAGCGCGGGGCGAGGGGCGTAAATCGCTGTGTGTGTGTGTGTGTGTGCGTGTGTGTGTGTGTGTGTGTGTGTGTGTGCGGGGGTGTGTGTGTGTGTGTGTGTGTGTGTGCGGGGGTGTGTGTGTGTGTGTGTGTGTGTG
>CASHTC010000359.1:0-2500 GCA_949357725.1 Hyperoplus immaculatus
TGTGAGTGAGTGAGTGAGAGTGTGTGTGTGTGTGTGTGTGTGTGAGTGAGTGAGAGTGAGAGTGAGTGAACGAGTGAGCGTGTGTGTGCGAGTGTGTGTGTGTGAGTGAGTGAGCGAGAGTGTGTGTGTGTGTGTGTGTGTGTGTGTGTGTGTGTGTGTGTGTGTGTGTGTGTGTGTGTGTGTGTGCCGGCTCTTAGCTCTTACCATATTTTTGACTGTAGGAGCATATCGTGTAGAACAGCGGTCCCCAACCTTTTTTGCGCCACGGACCGGTTTATTGTTGCAATATTTTCACGGACCGGCCTTTAAGGTGTGGCGCATAAATACATAAAATAAAATTATACGACCGGCATACAAACGGTGGCATTTTCTAAATACAATAATAAACGTGAATCCACTGTGTACTCTTATGCAACTTTTTTAGCAGCGCCCTCGTAACATCGTGCCAACAACATAACATGAATCCTCTCTGCCCTTATTATGTCCATGTCTCTGCGGCTCTGCCCCAAACACTCTCTGGTCGCTATGGTAACATTTAAACATGCCTTCAAAATAAGACGCAACACAAAAACAAATATAAAGTGCATGAAAAATACAACTCACCATATTGCTAAATCAGTGGGAGCCCTGAGCTTGTTTCTCTGCAACGAGACGGTCCCATTTAGGAGTAATGGGAGACAATGACACCCGAAGTGTGTTGCTTATGTCCAGTCTACTCCGATATTTTGTTTTGGTTGCTGTCACTGCAGAAAATCCCGCTTCACACAAATAGGATGTCGGAAATGGCAACAGGGTTTTCAGTGCTGTTGTGGCGATCTCAGGGTATTCTGCTGTGACTTTAATCCAGAACACCGGCAGAGTGGTTGTTTCGAACATACTTTTAAGGCCGCCGTCATTTGCGATCTCCAGCAGTTGATCTTCTTCTTGCATCGGCATGCTGGATTCCCCTGGTTTGTTGACAAATGGGTCGCGGATCCATTCCTTGGCAGTTCGTGGGTCTTTTGCGGTTGGG
This sequence comes from Hyperoplus immaculatus, assembly GCA_949357725.1. Classification (NCBI taxonomy): domain Eukaryota; kingdom Metazoa; phylum Chordata; class Actinopteri; order Uranoscopiformes; family Ammodytidae; genus Hyperoplus; species Hyperoplus immaculatus. The sequence continues at coordinate 1,013 of CASHTC010000359.1, forward strand.
AAGTAGCGCTCAAACTCGGTTAAAAGCATAGACAGGTGATCGTGCACCAGCTGGGTGAATGAAGGCTCGGCCTCAGTCTCTTCCAAAACCCCCGCGAATGTCTGAAACATGTCAAATATACCTCTGTTCACGCGCCGTCCCCACAAATCCAGTTTGGCTTTAAATGCAGCTACTTTATCTGCCAACTGGAAGACAGTTGTCATTTTCCCCTGAAGTGACCGATTGAGTTCATTGAGCAGGTTGAATATGTCGCACAAGTAAGCGAGTTTTGCGACCCATTCCTCGTCACTGAAATGTGCTGCCAGCGGTGACTTTTTTTCTGAGAGAAATCTCTGCAGTGGCTCTCGTAATTCAAACACTCTGGCCAGCGATCTCCCTCGGGATAACCATCGTATGTCCGTGTGTAAGAGAAGGTGTCTGTGCTCCGCGTCCATCTCCTCACAGAGCTGCTCGAAAAGGCGCGAGTTAAGGGCGTGTGCTTTGATGTGGTTAATAACTTTAACAACATCATTCAATACGCTGTGAAGTTCCGGTGGTATTTTTCGGCTAGCCAGCATTTCTCTGTGAATGACACAATGCGTAGACTCACATTCAGGTGCAACCTCCTTTATCCGAGTAGTTAAACCAGACAGCCGTCCGGTCATGGCAGCAGCTCCGTCAGTGCATATGCCGACACAAAAGGACCATTTCAGTTTTCCTGATATATAATCATCCAGCGATTTGAATAGTTCTGCGGCTGTGGTTTTGGTTGGCAACGATAGTGCACATAACATTTCCTCATGCACATCCTCCTGATAAAGATATCGCACATAAACAAGTAGTATTGCCTTGTTGTCAACATCTGTAGACTCGTCAGCCTGGAGTGCATACCACGGTGATGAATTAATCCTCTCCAACAATTGTGTCTCAATGTCCTCTGCTATTTCCTCAATGCGCCGAGTGACAGTGCTAGCCGAAAGAGGCACCTGTGCTATCTTTTTAACCGCAGCCTCTCCTAGAATTTCTCGGCAAATGTCTTTAGTGGCGGGCAGGATTAATTCTTCACCGATGGTGAATGGCTTCTTAGACTTAGCAATACGATCAGCCACCAAGTATGATGCTCTCAGTGCACTCGCATTTGTTGATGTGGTGGCCCTCAGTAATTGCTTCTGTCCTTCTTGTTCATGCTTTTTTCTTTCAAAATACTCCAAAGGCTTGTCTTTTAATGCAGGGTGCTTGGTCTCCAAGTGGCGAAGCAGTTTTGAAGGCTTCATTGCCTCATTGGAGAGCCGCTCGCTGCATATAATGCAAAGCGGGCTTGGTGCACGGGAATCACCTGTTGCGATGAAGCCATATTTTAAGTAGGACTCCTGATAGTGTCTGTTAAATGCAGCTTTCTTTTTCTTGGAAGTCGTAGGCTCTTCTTCCGTCTCCTCACTGGGCCTTTTCCCCTTCCCAAAGAAACTTTCTAAAGACGTTTGTTTTTTACTCATTTTGTTAGCAAGTTGT
>CASHTC010000359.1:25000-30000 GCA_949357725.1 Hyperoplus immaculatus
TATGATACAATATGACACCTTGCCCTTACACCCTTAGCTCGGCTGAGAAAAAACTCCCATTAAAAAACGCTTTACCGGGATTAAAAATTTTTAAGAAATCTCAGGAAATATTCGTGTAACCCCTTCCTGGCACTCGAAGTATAATATGATAAAATAAGGTTACTATATAAATGTTCTAACCAACAGGATCCGGAGTACTTAGCAGTTGAATGGTGAATTGGCTGAATCTCCCGTCACCAGGAGACAATTTTATTCACAGGCGTATGTAACAGATTAAATGATTTAGAAATATTAGCGCAGTGGAATTACCAAAAAAACAATGGATTATGGAAAAAGCAGTTTCCATTCAGTTTACCCACTTATAAAATAAACACTTTATTTATTAAGCAGTAATATATTAAATAAATCACCTTGGATTTATTTAACTGTATTTTAGTGGGTCCCTACATCCGTCTCATCCCCGTTTGTTTTCATACGGAGGCTCCGTCGATGTGACGTCACTTCCAGTGCGCACTGGATTGTGGGTCAGAATCGCCCCAAATAGCATGCAGTTTCACTAAAAATCTCGCCCGGATCTATGTGACATCTGTACTACTAACCATCCTAAATCTGGCCACAAGAATCGGGACATCCTAAATCTTTTTTCTACCAAACTAAATTGTAGAAAGTATGCGATTCGGAATGCAGGGTTAATCATTTCAAGTTAATGCCAAACTTTTATTGTCACTTCTCAATTGAAGGTAAGGGTCTGTAGAGCAGTTTAAGTTTGAATATTAAGAAATCAGGCCACTTTTTTTTTATTTATTTTTCATTTGCCCATCTTCCAAAGTGGCCACAATAATAATAACTTACTTTGAGAAAAAAACAAAAAGAATTCTCAGTTATTCTATGTCTGATTTGGTCCTCCTTAGCCCTTTCACTAAACATTTAATTCTCTATATTACTTGTTCAAAAAAAGAGTACAAAAAATAAAAATAATAACTCTCCCTGTGTTCCAGTCCCCATCCTTCCCTGTGTGTGTGTGTGTGTGTGTGTGTGTGTGTGTGTGTGTGTGTGTGTGTGTGTGTGTGTGTGTGTGTGTGTGTGTGTGTGTGTGTGTGTGTGTATGTTCCAGTCCCCATCCCTCCCTGCTATTTAGTCTGGTAGAAACAGATTTAGTTAGTCCCAATACATCAGGGGTGGCCAACCAGTCAGAGACTAAGAGCCACATTTTTTACTGTGTTACTGCAAAGAGCCACATCGTACACACGGGTACACATGAACATCCCCCCATCCCTTCCTCATACACGCATTAACACACACACACACACACACACACACACACACACACACACACACACACACACACACACACACACACACACAGACCTCTGCTCAGTCAGATTTACTGTAAATGTCACAACCAAAATGATAATGCAGTAACGGCCTTAACTATGATTCACCCGTTTCAGTTGAATTTTGTATTATTATTATTGTTTAAATAAATAATGCTTGTGCATGCTCCCAGGCCCAGGGGCACGAGGGCTCAAGGGGGCCCTAAGCTAAGGTACTGATCACTTTACATGTCTTATAGTCAAAGAGCTCAGTCACTCATGTCAATAAAAGGTTCCAAAAAGGAATAGCCTAAATATAAGGAAATAAATCATCATGGGCCCCTCAACTAGTAGGGGAGAGACACAAAAGCAATTGTAAAGCAACAGCATTATTAGCTCTGTCTTAGGGGCTTCATGAGGGGCCTCTAAGGCCCCCACACATACAGGAATAAACTTTCTATGTGTAAATTATATACTGTTCATAAAAAGTAGCTATCCACCCTTTATCTGTTGAAATGGGTCTCTCCATCATATAACATGGGTCTGCAGACCAATCTACTGTTTCTGCAGTTGCAGAGTAAAGGATGCTGCCTGCTTAAGAAAAATCAGAAAAATAATGTTCCTTCTGCAGCTCAAGATTTGATTTAGCCTCTAAATGTTCCTCTCTAAGTGCATCAGATTGATGCATTTTACTTTAAAACGGTACACATTTTCTTCCAGTGTGCAATGCCCCTGACCCCCCAACAAGGACCAGGGTCCCTCCCACAGTGTCCCAAAATCATCTGGGAAACACTGACTTTCTTAATATGTTTTTTGCCAATAATTGTATGTATCTGTGCGGAAAAGTCAGTGTAACTGACTGGATAGGTAGGAGTGGGGGGGCCCTTTGAGAGTCTTGGTCCAGGGGCCTATTATCTCATAATCCGTGAAGAACCAACTGGGTTCCACAATCTTTTTATTTTTCGCATTATTTATTTAAAAAAAAACAAAAAAAAAACGGGGGGGCCCCACACTAGGACTTGAAACAGGCCCCCAGATCGTTAAGGTCGCCCCTGTGATAATGACAGAACTGGACTCCTACAGTACTAAGACGACAGGCCAGTCATTTTCAACAATGAACATTGTGTGCACTGCCTCACACACAAACTCTCAGTTCAACCAAGTCCACAAACAAAAATATAACAATTTACAATAGCGTTTTTCTCTTACTATGCATGTTGCTTAGTGGGACTTACTTTTAGCATGGAGTGAGCTGAAGTGGCGCTGAAGATTTGAAGCCTTGAAATGCGCTAATGACGCCTGGCATATAAGGCAGAATGGCTTGGTATAACGTTCAACAAAAAATATAAACTCTCCCACTCTGTTTCGGAGCGAACTTGACACAAATTGTTTACTCACGGAAAACCTCCCTCCAAGCTGAGCGGGCAGTTTTAGGTTGCGTCCGCACCAAACGTTTGCGAACGTTATGTTGCGTCCTCAATTAAACATTTGCGAACAGGCATAGGCTACACATACACATTAACAAAATAAAAAATTAAATAATAAACAACATGTAAAACGAACATAAGAGCCGCATAAAACGTTTGCGAACATGCACACACATAGGCCCACAAAAAAAAGTATAGAAAAAAAAAAATAATAATTATAATCACAAAATATTATATGAACTGAAGAGCCACACGAAGCAAGGCAAAGAGCCCGCAGGTTGGCCACCCCTGCAATACATGATGTCAGATGCAGCATGCTGAAAAATACCCAGATGTCCCTACTACATCCGGTGGTGATTATTAGTGTTGAAACCAGCAGCTTTATGGAGGTTCTGACCCACAATCCACTGCAGCAGAAGCTACATCACATGGACTGAGCCTCCCAGTGAAAGCAACCAGCGATGAGACGGATATATAAAGACAGACAGACAGACAGACAGACAGACTGACAGACAGACAGACAGACAGACATAGATAGATAGATGCAGCAGAAGTTACATCACATGGACTGAGCCTCTGGTGTGGTGGTTAATATATAAAACATATTTTTTATTTATATATATAATTTGTAAACATTAAAGGCTGCCTGTTGTTTACTGTAACATAAGCTGTTATAGACTGGACTTTTTACTCTGAAGATAAAGGGACACTGTGTAACATTTAAAGTCATTTATTAGCTAAAATCAATATCCTCATTCATAAATATGTCCTCATTGGTGTAAAATCACCTCTGCCAATAATCTGAATTATCCTCCTGAGCGGAGAATTACAAATATTAATATTACATTTTCTACATTGAGCAGGCAAGTCTTATGGAGGCATCCATGTTTTTGGAATGTCATCAGGTGCATTGTTTGAAATTTAGAATTGTTCTTGTCCTTGAAGGCCACTGTAGCTTCTGTTATTATTCTAAAGGGGTGGGGTTACCCAGGGAGCGTTGCATTCTAGAACTTTGTAGAACTTTCTTGATGATGTCATATTACACACTGCACCTTTAACGTACTGTGTTAGTATATTTTATCCACTATTATCGAAATCTCGTCTCACATTGTTTGTCTTAAACCTGCAGTGTGTAGAGTTTTGGGTTTTATTTCCTAGCAGATTTTGTAGAAAGTAATTATAATATCCATAAGTACATTTAATTTAGTGCATAATAGCTGAAAAAAACGTTTTGAATTATTATTTTTTCCCTTAGAAAGGGTCTCATATATGTCCATATTTCTGCATATTTTGGATCAAGGCCTAGTGCCGCCATCTTGAAAGTGTCATAGTTGGAATGTCATCAGGTGCATTGTTTAAAATTTAGAATTGTTCTTGTCCTTGAAGGCCACTGTAGCTTCTGTTATTATTCGAAAGGGTTGGGGTTACCCAGGGAGCGTTGCATTCTAGAACTTTCTTGATGATGTCATATTACACACTGCACCTTTAAATACACATTATATTACTGCCCGACTCTTTGCTTTTCTATAATCTGGTTTTATGTTGCAGTCCTTACCCCTGGGAAAAAAGACGGGGATGTAACATTTACTGACATTAGCCTCGTTTGAGTAGGAGCCGTCTTGCTCAGACCTGCTTAATTATCTTGCTGAGCGCACAGCAAGACGCGCGTCATAATTGCGCAGGTCTGAGCAAGCTGAGCGGCTCCCACTCAAACAAGGCTATTAAAACTAATTTTTTTTTTTTTTTTTAAATGTTCATACATTTTTGGAAATATCTGACTAAGTTTGTGTAGCCTGTGGATATTTTTAAGAGTCAGCTTAAGACGCACTTGTTCAGACAGGCCTTCTAGATCCATGTCTATGTACTCTGTATTATATTGTATAGTATTATATTGTACGTTCTTAGGAAACTCTTCTTTGTAACAGACTCTGTATATGTGTCGTTTTATTGTATTTTATTGTGTTTTTTAATGTTAAGCGCTTTGTGACCCTGGTCTGCGAGAGGCGCTATATAAATAAACTTTACTTACTTAGCCTATATTTTCATCTCTTTGAAAAACAAAACATCTAGAAGTCGGATAAAGCAACATATTAGTGTAAAACAAATTACAAAACAGATTTTGGATTGATTTCATAAAAGAAAAAATATATATGTAGGCTTACAGCTCTTAAAAATGCATATTCGGTATGTTTTTAAGAAGAAAATGTCTCATAAATCAGACAGTGAACAGCCTACGAACAAATCCTTCTGTAATAACCTT
>CASHTC010000359.1:32500-36564 GCA_949357725.1 Hyperoplus immaculatus
TTTGTCGGAGCTGACACGGAGCTGGAGAGAGTTTAGCGGGACTTTGTGGAGCTGTCACCCCGGGGAAGGCGTAGGGGAACCGGGGGGACGAGTTAGGGGGAGAGGGGGGTTAGTGGAGAAGTTTGTCCACACGTGTCACACACTGAGTCAAAGAGAGTGAGACAACCTGTTGAGATAGAAACACGTTTACAGCGTTGATAAGTGTGTGTGTGTGTGTGTGTGTGTGTGTGTGTGTGTGAGAGAGAGAGTGTGTGTGTGTGTGTGGGGGACATAGCGCGTTAAAGCCTTAAAGCTTTCCAGTAGTTAATATGAGCGCTGCCTCCCCCCTCCCTTATAGGCGGCTGTTTACTGTAAGTTGGTTAGAAACTAGGCTGAGGTTATGCAACAGTCACAGACAGGCCGAGAGAGTGAGACAGGCTATAAGAGTGTCCCGCAGACAGACAGACAGACAGACAGGGGGTTACTTCCTATAGTCAGGCAGCGATACATAGGCCTAGCAGTAGTCGTTTGGGTTAGGGTCCCAACGTTAACTTTTTGGCTTACCTCAGTTACCTGCTAAGGTGGCTACTAGTCTTGACCTCAAATCAATATCACGATTAGTTGAACATTTTTACTCAAATGCGACCAATAATGATTATTTTGATTTAGTTTTTTGCACTCTTATAGTTAACTGAGAAGGCTTTGGGCTGTACATATGGTCTACTTTTAAAGCTGGGGGTGTGTTAGCTAATGAAACAGTTCATATAGTATCATTTGTGTGTCTAAAAACTATACCTAAACCCACTACATATCTAATAATGTTTATATACTGAATATTTACAGCTGAAATCAACACATTGCTTGAAATGAGAACGTCACATTTTAGTTTTAAAGTGAAAATCAACGTCTCTGAAACAGTAAGAAAATAGACCTCTTGCATTTGTTTAATATTGTAGATGGTGGATTTGTCATTTGCACATTCACAATTACGGCAGCAAATGATTGGTTATGAAATTCCTAAGTCCCAATTCTTGCAAACAAAATCAATTATCTTAAATATTGCCCTTTGAAAAGTAGAAAAATAACTTGCATGTCTTGTGTACAAATATTTAAAATATTGCAATGTATGAAAATGTCAACAAAACACAGCTGATTAAGAGCAAGAGAGGGGTTTGCCAAAGACAGGCAGGCAGACAGACAGACAGACAGACAGGCAGACAGACAGGCAGACAGACAGGCAGACAGAGAAACAGACAGACAAGAGGTACTATAGAAAGAGAGAGACATGTAGTCAATATATGTGGGTTACCAAATGTGCCTGTTAGTAGGGGAGTGAGTAAATATTTTGGTGTCCCACAAATTGAATTGATTTTGATTCTTGGGATCACGATTTGATTAAAATAATTTTTTTTTTAAATTCAGTGTAAAGGAGGATTTCAAGATCTCCTCCAGTCCACTGTGTGCTAAGCGGCGGTGGTGCCTGTCTGTCTGTCTTTCTGTCTGTCTGTCTGTCTGTCTCCAGTCCACTGTGTACTAAGAGGTGTTCTGGCAAATTATGTCATGAAAGCAAAGTAGAGTTATCTATCTATCTATAAAAAAAAAAAAATAATAAGATTATTTTTTGTAATTTTCAAGCTTTATTAGACAGTACAGAGCTGAGATGGAGAGACAGACAGAGAGAGAGGGGGGGGATGACCTGCAGTAAAGGTCCATGGGTCGGATTTGAACCCGTGACCACTGCAACGAAGGCCGGGGCCAATATGGTACACGCTCTATCCACTACACCACCAAAGCGCCCCAGAGTTTTCTAGTTTTGACATACAAAAGGTTTATCAACTGATTTCAATAAAGTAAACTAAATCTGACCGGTTATTGGCATTTTGAGATGATCAGAATCGGCCCATATCTGTTCTAGGCAAGGCAAATTTATCTCTATAGCACAATTCAGACACAAGGCCGTTCAAAGTGCTTTACAGGGGCATGACATACATCTGGATTATTTAAGCGTATTACTGATAAATTCATTTAAGTAAAAAAAAAAAGTGTATTTATTTATCACACTTTATGCTCAATAAAGTGAATAAAAATAAATTACAGTATGACATCTATTGCAGCATGTCCGTCATGGGAGAGGGATCCCTTACTCTGTCCACTCTCCCTGAGATTTCTTCAATTTTTTTTTTTAATCCCGGTAAAGGGTTTTTTACTGGGGAGTTTTTTCTCAGCCGAGCTAAGGGTTTAAGGGCAGATAGATAGATAGATAGATAGATAGATAGATAGATAGATAGATAGATAGATAGATAGATAGATAGATAGATAGATAAGGGCAGAGGGTGTCATATTGTATGGAATGTAAAGCCCACTGAGACAAATGTATTTGTGATTTTGGGCTATACAAATAAAACTGATTTGATTTGATTCAGTTATACAAAAAAATATGAAAAATATGTCTTTATTCAAACTTGCCACATTCAAATATTAAACTGTAGCTAGTCGTAAAACCGTGTTAGATAAATGCATTTAAACTTTTCTGTTCTTCCGTCACATTTGATTTAGTCTTTTATTTTGAAGGATATCAAAAGAATAAAAGACTTGAATTTTTCATTTAACAAAAATCTGGATTATCGGCTCTTTGTATTAAAGCAAATACATGAGTCAGAGTGAACAGGTGTGGACAGGTGACGCACTGATTCTACAGGTGTGTGTGTGTGTGTGTGTGTGTGTGTGTGTGTAAGTAGCAGATTCCACCACAGCTGTGTGTGTTAGCAGCATTACTTTGTGAGGTCAGCCAACAGCTACAAAAAGTTACCTTTCGGCTCTTAAAAGCAGGAAAAAAAAGCATTGGATTAAATTCTCTTAAAATAAATTATATTCTTTAATAGAGTTAATGGTTGTTGAGAAGTCATTGATACACACTCACTCACACACTCACTCACTCACTCACTCACTCACTCACACACTCACTCACTCACTCACTCACTCACTCACTCACTCATTGGTGAAAAAGTGTACATATGTTTGTGACCCTGAGTAAGGCATCTGAGGTATTTTTAAGCATGCTGCACCTGACCACAATAATTGGGTCAAAGTAAATATTAATAATTTAGTATTTGATGAATATCAGGGAAGTAATGGGACTGGAACACGGGGATAATTCAGACCTAGAACACTTAGATTTTTGTCCCAATACTTTATTTATTAAAGGTGCTGTAAGCGGAATGGTTCTTTTAGCTAACTTCCTGTCAGTTACTAGCAGTTAGCAGTCCCCTCGCTCGTCCCTACGTCACCACATTAATGCACTGCGGTCTTCAAGCAGCGAGTTATCTAGCATCATCTCAGATCCATAAGTGTGATAAAACATGATAAAAACCATCAAAACAGACATTGGGAAGGATTTTTACCTGCTCCGCCATTGTAGGCGCATACACATTCACCCATCTGTTGCTCTGGCGTGCAGCGGCAGTGAGACCATGGAGTGTATATACTATCTATGAGTGAGACGAGTGTCGGTTTGTAGCGTTCTCTCTTCCGATTGGATAAAAATTTCGGGAAACTCCAATAAGTTTATTTGCCGATTACATGCAGAGCAGCTGACTGAGAGATCGGCTTTATGAAACGCGCACATTATGTAAGTGATCACTGTATGAATAAAGAGCGATTTAACACTTATATTAACATAAATAAACTGCTTACTTCACCTTTAATATCTTCCTTGTCTCTGCATTGTTAGTATGCAGCTACTTATCCATCCATTTTTAGTAGGGCTGTGATTCTTTTCCCTACGAATCGATTCCAATTCTTGGGATCACGATTCAATTCAAAATATATTTCTAGATTCAGTGTAAAAGAGGATTTCAGGATCTCCTCAAGTCCACTGTGTGCTAAGAGGTGTTGTGTCTGTCTGTCTGTGTGTTCTGTCTGTCTGTCTGTCTCCTCAAGTCCACTGTGTGCTAAGAGGTGTTGTCTGTCTGTCTGTCTGTCTGTCTGTCTGTCTCCTCCAGTCCACTGTGTACTAAGAGGCGTTGTGTCTGTCTGTCCGTCTGTCTGTCTGTCTCCTCCAGTCCACTGTGTGCTAAGAGGTGTTG